>VYXB01003816.1:697403-753042 GCA_013397135.1 Pachyramphus minor
CTTTTGTAAATATTTTACCAAAAGAAGGCCCCTTTCTCTTGGACTGAAAAAAAGCTAAGAGAAATGCTTTTGCCAGACCTGGCACCTGGCCAAATGTCCAACTCCACAGAACAGAGAGACCTTCCCCCCTTACCTTGCTTTCCAGAGGCAATAAAGACTGAAACTGAGTCGAGCCACCAAACTTGTATATAGCAACCTGACATTCTTTTTCTATAAGATGATCTAGGTTAAGTAGTACTGTTGTAGTATATCTTATTTCCATAAGATAAGCTAGTTTAATTAGTATTTTTGTAGTATATGTTATTTCTTAGTTTTTTTCTTTCTAGTAATAAATCTTAGTATTATATCCCTTATATCAAGCCTCTGTTTTGTCTGGATAAAACCTCTCTCAACTGATAGTAACTGTGTGAAGGGGGGAGTTCGAGAAAAAGGGTTGTTTCCCTGGTAAACACACGACAAAAGTTGATAGTTTCCATACTTTATGGGGAGGAGAATAAAAAAGTCAGTAACAGTCTTTCTTAAACTGTTTGTTTCATTGAACCCATATTATACTGAACCCATAGTACACAATGAAAAATAATCTGTTCCACTGGGGGATATTCAAGGAGCTCACCTCTCCACACTGGATGCCTTAGTACTTAATAGCTCCTTGCCTGATTCATTTCTGTAAACATTACTGTTTCTTACCCATCTCTAGTTGATGTTTTTATACCTTATAATAAAATTTTAATTGAATTTTTAACTTAAAACGAGCACTGCATGTCAAAGCATTATTTGTTTGTTCAGATCTTGCAAGTAGGAATAAAAACCTCTTGTCATGCTTTCAAAATACCCATTTTCCCCTGTTTTTAAAATAGATGATTCTTTACATAAGAAAGAGAATAACCCAAAACTTAACCCTGAACAGTTACAAAATTCTGCAGCCATGGTAATTGCAGTGGTGTCATGCATTGGGGCCAGGAGCTGTGCTCTCTCAGAGAACAGTTCTCTGTAACACAGTACCAAAGGAGCTTATCAATGGAAAGCATCTTTAGAAGTACTGTTTCAGCAAGTGGAACTATTTCAGACATGAACAAAGGGATCCTTGTCCCTCGGTTCAAGTGCTCAAGTGCTTTACTTTTTAAATTTACTTATGAAACAAGTCTTTTCTGTATTGAACAAAGATTCATCAGCAAAGGAAAAGTGACTAAGAAATTCTTGGCTTATCTTGAAAGTCAGCAACCCAGAAAAAACTCCAGTTCAGGGCTTACACTAAATTCACCTCAACAGGCTGAATCTGAAATAACTCCTTTTGAAACAGGAAGTTTCTGGGAATTGCGGTATTCACCCACAGAAGGGTGAGACCATATTTTCGCTGAATCTGGTTCTTCCAATATCCAGGCAAAGGAAAAGATGTAAAGAAAGCAAGAGAAAAGTAATGGGTCCAGCAGAACAAGATCCCTAGAGAGCCTTGAAACACTCAATCCAACCTTCTTTTCCCTGCAATTCTGTGGAACAGACAGGAACACATGTTCCCCATTCTTTAAGGCATGTATCTTCCTCTCATGGCCAGAGGCTTCCACATGAGTGTGAATAACATGAACTTACAAACATAAAAAGGTGCTTCCAAGCCAATTTATTTTCTTGTCTCCCAGAACAGAAGTACAGAGATTGGATGTGAGGACTTCCTGCAAGATGCCATCCTCTAATTACTCCAACTATCAAAACTAAGATGACTCATTAAAATTGGATGAATACAGTTGGAAGGCTATTTCCTATCTTAATTCCGTCTTAATTGTGAGAGCAAATCAATGAAACTTTGGCATCTCCTTTAATTCTGCTGCCTAATTCTCCAGATCAATAATATTAGAACACTGCTCAGCAACACCAATCATCAGCATACTCTTACCTTGAGTGCCTGCGTGAGCTGTCTGAACAAAGAAAGCTCCCATAAAGCAGCCAGCTCCATTAAAGAGAGCTAAAAAATGCATGGAAATCCCTCTGACTCTTTCAGGCACAAGCCGGAACGAAAGTAAGGCACCTTAAAGGAAACAGATACAGTTACAGGCTAAAAAAATAAAATAAAATAAAATAAAAAGGAAATTATGTCAGAAGATAGATAAGACAGAAAAAAAATCTCAAAGCACCTAATATAGAGAATTTCCACATTTTATAGAGAGAATGTACTTGCTGCAGAAGAGCAGACGTGTTAATATGTACTCTATTAATAAAGCATTTTCTAAACTGTTCAAGTGAATCTCTATAATAAACTATAGCTTGTACAACTATCAGTGTTCCACAAGTACACAAGAATCTTTCACCCATATAGCTGCTTTCACCTTTTAAAACCTCAGGCATAACCAAGACCAGAGAAACACCACCATGGTCAGTAAGTATAAAGACAACAGGTGTGATATTTAGCTGTAGAATACCAGGAACTCCTGGGCCAGAGCCAGTGCGGTGCTGCCCCTACTAAATACTTCTGAAATCTAGAGCTCTACATTAACTTGGACAGTTACTTTGCTTTATCCTAAAGCTGGACAATGTTCTTCTTCCCCAGAGTGCAACCCCCAGCCTCACTGGATAATTTTTAAGACATCATTCTTCATTTTTTCTTGCCAGAAGGCTTAAACCAGAAGAAGCATTAGCTTCAGTACTGAGGAGAAGCTGTAGCATGCTGTTGTAGCATAGATGACTATAAATCATCCTACCAGCTGCAATTTGGTTAAAGTAGGTTACAGTAACAGCAAGACTTTATAATAGCTGTTTTTTGAGTATTTTTCCTTGATTATCAATAACTTCCCTTTCCTGCTTTATTAGTTGAATTTATATGACCTCTAGCTTGAAAGACATGCCATAGAGCATCCTCTTTGGATGTTGACTTACCTGAAACATCTCTGAATACAAATAATACTTTGCAATCACCACCTTTCGTTCTATAATTTGAATGTCCAAATGAGAGCTTTGGAAACATATTAAAGAAAAAAACACCATGGACAGTGTTTTCTTCCTTATTCACAAAAAGAACCAAAAGCCTGAGGGTAAGTGAAAGCAGCTGAGCTTGGACACTATCTATAGATGCAACAGCACAGTCTGAAACACCATACAGTCTAATTTGGCTAATTTGGATCACTAAGACTAAAAAGTTTTTGGTTACACCTCTCTTTTAAAAGAAGGAGTGCAAAATATGTATATTGGCCAAATTCAGCCTGGGCAATTGCAGCCTCCTTACCTAATTTCCCCCTGCTGTTTCAGTTGCGTGCTCCAGTCTTCCCTGCTCCCACAGTGCTGTGGGGAACTAACAAAAAGCTGCTGCATTTCACCCTGGAGACTATTGCATTTTATTGATGGGCAAAGCAGTCCCAAATACAGCCTCTAACAGAGCTGTGTGCTACAAGGCTTTCCATTTCTAAACGTTTTGAGACATAATATTCTTGCAGCATTTCAGCAAACACTGATTTCTTTTAAACCATTGGACTTTAAAAGACTAGTTTCCTATTTAAAACCAAGGGTTACAAATTTAGCCTGGCAAAGGCCTGTGAGGATCTTACATTCTAATGCTGTGGAGGAGAGCAATATCATTATTTTATTTTTAAGGACTACTTTAGTGATAGGGGAACATTAAATGATATTATTCTAAGAGATGCTCATGCCACCTGAAGCAGATGATTTTACAAAAACCCTGTCAAAAAGATAATTAAATATGTTGCATAAACATAATTCTAAGTATCAGGGACCAAATCATAGACTAGCTTGAGTTGAAAGGGACCTTATAGATTATCTAGTTCCAACACCTCTGCCATGGGCAAGGACACTTCCCTTTCAATCAGGTTGTTCAGAGCCCCATCCAAAACTGCAAAGGATGGGGCATCCACAACTTCTCTGGGCATCCTGTGCCAGGGGCCTCGCCACCCTCACAGTAAAGAATATCTTACTAACATCTAATCTAAAACTACTCTCAGTTTGAAGTTGTTCCCCCTTGTCCTGTCAATACATGCCCTTGTAAATGGTCTCTCTCCATCTTTCTTGTAGGTTCCCTTGAAATACTGGAATGACACAATCAGGTCACTCTGCAGCCTTCTCTTTTCCAGTCTGAACAGTCCTAGTAAGAGAGGTGCTAATGAAGATAAAGAGTTTAATATGCCAAACCTAACTTCTCTAACCAAGCACTTCAGAAATAACTCCTTACTTCCCTCTGATTACAAGTGTGAACATTTCTGTGTTCAACTTGGATCATGTACTTTCAGGTCAAGTAAATTATTATTATAATTAAATTTGACCTTCTGCATAAAAAAGGCAGTAAAATGTCAGGAAAGGTGAAACAACTATTTAAGTGTCTAGGCTGTCACTAACATCCACAACCAAATGGTTCCTGAATGGCAATTCAGTTCAAACTGAAGTAGAAACCTGGGGTTCAGTTCAGAAGCCTGAATACAGAATTCAGTGAACCTCAGCCATCTGCTTGGGGGTGTCATCAGACATGGTGCAACACCTGTGGGAAAACCGGGTTCTTCTCCAGCAGCATCCGGGGTAACAGAGATTACGAAGATCCTGCTTGTCCAGCGTGCAGAGCCGAGATACTCCATGACAAATAGGGCCAGACATCTGCGTGGGCAAGGGAATGGAGGCCAGCATCCCCATCAGCTACAGCAATAACCTACTTTAGGCACCTACTTTTAGTTTTCTGTATGCAAGTCTCAAATTCAGACTTGGTCCCATTTGTCTGGGTTCTTAAATCACACCTCTCACTGCAGTTGTTAGCAAGATGCTTAATCTTTACTTAAATGGATAAAGACGGTTTTTCTTCCTAAGAAATTCTAATCACAGTCCTTTAAAAAGATCTTTAAAAAATAAAAAATACAGAATAGAGTTTTATTTCTTTTCTAAAGGCTAATGTCATCTTCCAGTCACTGGACTTCAGCTGTGTCCCCATGTGCTAGATTAAAAAGCCTTATTCTACCAGCAATATTCTTCTCATGCTTTTGCATGAGAAGACTGTAAGCAAGTCACCTCCTAACCTTTTTTTTTGTTAAGCTAAACAGAGAAGGTCACAGTTTTCAGTTACACTTAGCCTGTAACCTAGAAACCAAATTACCTGCCTAGAAACTTGTCTCAGTTAAGTACTTGAGAGCTATCAGATGAAGAGGCATTATGAAAGTGCTAAGTATTTAAAACTAGGGAAAATTACCTTTTTAGTGACAAACTGTGACCCACAGCTTTCAGTAGTCTTACAGGATAAGAATGAAGCTGAGACACCGAAGTTATTTCCTGCTCTTAAATAAAAAGCTGAACATTTCTGAGGTTGTACTGGAACAAGAGACACTCAACCCATCAAATTAAATGCCTGCAGAGATCAGCTAGTCAATTACTTTACCTGTGTCTCTAAGTGAATGTTGCTTACATTATTTTTATAATACTAGCTTTCTTTTTGAGCTGTGCAAGGTAAAACACTGGTAAACACTCTGCATGCTCCTCAGAAGAAAATAAGCCTCAGAAATGTCAGTGCAGACATGGAAAAGTAAATAATGGAAGGTAGAGAAGGTTCAGACTCACAATCAAGAGTACAACTACATAATGTATGGATGGCAGACACAAGCTGAGCTCTGCCTGTGTTGTGAGAAACAGGAGTGTTTATCTCTGGCTCCATGTCACAAGTTAAGGTGTGATGATCTATGGAGGCATGTTCTAATGACTCCTAATTGGAGCACTAACAAGTATTTTGCATCTACCTACAACATTCTCTATGTGAGTCAGTTGAATTGTGTTACCTGCCCTCACGTGCTCTGTGTCAGTGAAAAACATGTAATAATTCTATTTGCTGGGTACACAAATTGAAGGTGTTGAGCTAAACAGCTTCACCTTGCTTTGTCTGTGGCCTTTAAGGTGGTCGCAGACTGTAACCAGAGCTTAGCTGTTCTGTGTATTTTTGTTCTACCTCAATAAAATCATCACAGAAGTGTTTAGGTCAGAAGGGATCTCAGGAGCTCATCCAGTTCTGCTGTAGCAGGTTCAGCTTCAAGGCCAAACAGTGGATTGCACACCCCAGGGACCCAACTGGACTGTGTTATCTTCCAGTTAATCTGGAACATCATTGCTCATTCTGAGTTACAGCCAGCAAGACAAATTATGCTTCTCTAAAGCAGGTAAAGCACAGATCTGCTCAATAAGCCCATGGAAGAAAGCCAGAGATAAAATATCAAATGACTGTAACTATATTTAGGCAGCTGATATAATTCTCTGCAAGTCAGGGCACTCTTTCTTTAGTCTAGTAGATTTTACTTACAGGAGGGAGTTACCAAGGCTTCAGCCACTCCAAGGAGGATGTATTGAGGAGCTAAGTGGAAGCAAGGCATGGAGGAGACCAGGAGAACCTCCTCGGAAAGCGTCTGCTCCACCTGAGGGAAATGCTTTCGGTGTATTTCAGAGAAGCCAGCAACCATCATGGAAAGTGCAGCGGATAACTGACCTACAACTGAGCAAAGAGCACAGAGAGCATTCACCAAGGCTGTAGTATGGGATCCTCATGTGTTTATGACAAAGCGAAGTCCTAAGAAATGCAAAAGTAGCTTCCTTCCCCTGCCCCAAAACATTCTTTCTGAACACCTAAACATGAATATGACAAAGGAACACCAGCTCACCACAGAAAGAATTTAAGAATGTGGAATAACAGAGAAAGAAAAAACTTTTCTAAAGACCAAAGTCACAAAGAACAACTTTTTACTTTTTTTTGAAGATTGAGGGACGTAAGAAAGGAGGAGAGAAAGAAAAGGCAAACTTCCTTCCAGATATCACAAGAGACTGTGTAGGAAAGGCTACCAAGCAGCAGGAAATTCTCCTCCTCGAGCAGCAGTAAGATTCTGAAATATACATTTATTCCATAAACTTTAACCATTTGTTTTCTATTTAAAAAGAAGCAGTGCAGGCACTTAAAGTACTAGATTTCTAAGGCTGAAGGACATGGCAGATAGGAAAGGAAAAGATTAGTTGTGCATATCACACTTCAGGAGATCAAGGATTCCTACATTTTCACCTTTTCCTCCTTTTAAGAGTTCCCTTGAACTACTCCAGAGAGTTTGCTTATAGTGCATTTGCTGGACTGTTAAACATTTCAGGATGAGAAGAACTGCATTATTGGGAGAGTTAATCTCCAGCTTTCTGTGTTTACACATAAGCCATGAGACTACAGTTGCCTCCTGCCTTTCTCAGTTGTCTTGAAGCAGTATTGCCACATGATCCATAGTGCACTGGATCCCCAATACATTTCAATATACATTTCAATATATACGCACAGCCAACTCATGGAGTCTTACACCTGCCCCAGTGGTAAGGCACAAATGCAAGCACTGCATAAACGTACAGGACCAGAAAAAACCCCAACCCTGTATGTTTAGCCTCATAATGAAAGGTTCTAAAACTCAGATGTACACTTCAACCATGGCATAGAGGATATAATTTAATTGTGTTATATTTCTTGATCTTGACAGTATGAGATGGTTGTAGCCTCTCAGAAAAGAAACACAAAACAAACACAGTTTTCAAGTAAGCTTCTGAACCCGAAATATGTAAACTTCTTATGGTTTGAGCTCCCACTTATTTTAATCAAATTTTTGATTTGTCAGCATTTCTAAGCCATAATGGAAGGAGAATTTGATTTGACAGTTTTGGTTCAAATGCTTGGACTATGTTTTTCTTTCAAAGCCTCCTCTGACTTCATGAATGATAATTGTTACACTTATTAGATTTGATGTCAACAGTCAAAAGCTTTTGGTTTGTATTATATTTATAATGCATATAAAGCTTTTTCTTTTTCGGTGTCAGTATCGAAGAGGTGGAAAACTCATATAGCTAATTTGCCTTAGCCTTGTTATGTTTTTGCAGACCTCTGTGTTTCTTCTCTCAGCACCAAACTCTCACACCCTTCCACTAGCACAGTTTTCCTGCATTTTCACAGCTTTAAATATTCTCCCCAATGCCTAACCTGAGCCTTGGAAGCTGTTTTGCTGTTAAAGCTTCTCTAGTGCTTAATAAGAACATCAATGAATTATGGCTTGAAAATTGATGACAGAAGGGAATTCAACAGCATTTTCTAACCAATGCAGCTTGTCAAAGCCAGGTATAAAGCCCTCAAGGAGCTTCTTGTAATCTTCCAAAGCAACAGCTCTCCTAGTGAAAAATTATTTGGTACTAAAGAAACCTGAAGCAGTTCAGTATTACTACACAGTTCTATACTTGAAGCGTTTTCCTTACAAAAAGCCAATACATTTCAGAAAAAGTAAACTGTGAATGCCCAGCAATTTTAATCTTTTAAGACTTTATGTGGCAGCGGAAGAAACCAAGAGACTTGGAGATCTGGTTTTTCTAACTCTTCTCTCTTCTGTTCCATTTGAAACAAGCAGCTTAGAATGACCATCTGAGGCTTTGGTTTTATAGTTTTAGTGATATTTGGGGGTGATTCTAGTACAAGGTTCTTTATGTTAACTAGAGATTAGGATTGTATTGGACTTTTGTGAGTCCTGATCTCACATCCTATAATATACAGGTTAAATATATAATAATATATATATTTAATATATAATAATACAGGTTAAAAACCTTTCCTAGAATTGATACTTGTTCAAACTAGAATGTCTTTAGGGGTAAATTGTCATCATGAACTTCCAAATCACCTCAAATAGACATTGGGCTGGAGGCTTGCTTTTGTGCACTGTATGGAGGAGAGCTGTTCTCCATATCACTCAGGGATGCAGTAAATCCAAGACTAAGACAACATTTCAGTATAGACAGCCATTAAGAATATTACAGAAAGAACTTCTGTGGCTCAGGTGGTCTATGTAGAACCTCTTGCCTGTAGCTGATGCATACACCAGACACACAATTTCAGTTTCCTATAGAATCTTCTACACTATTGGCCAAATCAAGCAGCATAAAATATAAAACAAAAACAAACAAACAAAAACGCCCCATCTCAACAACCAAAAAGCCCACAAACAACTAAGAAACTGGAAAGACCCTAAGTCTACCAAATATTCATATTTTTCATAAATAGGACCAACTACTCAACATATTTGGGACACAATCTAAATTCATCTTAAGATTTTAATAGTTTTTAGGTCATACCTAATTTATGAATAAACTAACAACTACAGAAAAAGTAACAGATTACAGTTTTCATATAGAACAATCAGATATTTCAGTTCAACATTGTCTATATGGTTCATCCTTGAAAACTGTTAACATACTGAAAATTTTCAGAAAACTGTTGAAATTTCTTCCTCTTACAAGAGTTGAATTAAAATATAGTTATAGGCTGGCTTAACACCAACAGCCTATTTATACTTCCAATTTTGTTCCTGAAAATAATTGTGAACCTAATTAACTGTTGGCAAAAATATTGGCACTTAGAGGTCTACCATATTTGCAGGTGCAGTCATATACTTGGGTATCTAAAGCTGTTGCCTGTACTCACAGGTATTTTTATGCCTCAGGTAATTTATCACCTCTAACAGGAGACTATTTTAATAAATGAAGCTATTAGGAATAAACTACTGCATATATTCTACTGCTGTTCAACATAACAGGATAGAACATTAATACTAACTTGAAATTTCCATAGTTTAAAGGAAAATGATTATCTGAATGTGCTTTTTGTGTTTTAATGCAGATGTTATTTTAAAAACTAGGGTAATTGCAACCTGCTGTGTTATATGCTTCTGGTTTGTATAAAACTTAATAACACTCTTAATTAGGCTAATTTAGTCAGATTAATACCTCTGTGTGTGTCAGTACGCACTGTGCTGCCTGCCATGGGGCACTGAATTAATAGCAGCACACTGAGAAAATAGTGGTTTATAAATATTTTCATCTGAGATTTGTAATGCAGACTGGAAGATAAAAAAATGTAGGAAGTTTAATGAGTATCTATGAAAGGGAATAGTTTTAAGTGAATAAAGAATGGAAGCTGCTTTTCTGGTGGTACTACATGTAGCTGACACCAGAAAAGGGTCGCAGAGGATCCCTCCAAATAAGAGGTTTGGGGATAATTAAAAGCCAAATAAATAAAAATAAATAAAAAAATCACATCAGTGTCTAGAGAAGGAGGCCGAGCCCCTACTAAAGTCACCATTGTTTCTAGACCATGAATTTCTCTGAAATGAGTGCCAAACTCCAACCCTGACATTACAAGGGTTACTGCTGAAAGCACTGTGACTCACAGCAGGGAAGACTTCTTTTTACCTCTGTGAGAAAGAGATAACACTTCATCTTTGGAGATCCTTTTTTGGTTTAGGTGAGCACACAATAAGGCACGTTTCAGTTAAGGATTTTAACAATGAAATTGCTAAACATCAGAATGATTATCCCATACTAGATATTTTAAGGAAAATTCTAGTACTGGAGAGGAAAGCTGTATCTCTCCAAGCAATGTTCCACCTGTGAAATGTTCAGCTTTTTCGGTGGGGACAGCAGTCTGGTGATACACACCCATTTGTCTTGCACAGTTGTCTGCATGTTTTCTTTTGCTCATCAGTTCTAAAAACACCCATTGCAGATGCACAAGTAGACTAGATACTTTTATTTCACTTATGATACAGCTGCAGAATCTGGAAGAAACTAGTGATACTAGTGATAACAGTTTCCCTCTTATGAGCTGCAGTCCTAACAACAATGCAGTTATAGCACAAAAATACCTGAAAAACAAAGCCTTTGTTCATAACCCACTTATTTAAATCCAAACTCACCATTTTGAGAAATACACATTTATCCAGTATCAGAGAGCAACTTATGAAAGGACTTACTCTTTTCCAAAAAAGATTTTTGATGTCCAAAAATGGATAAACAAACATATAGAAGATAACCAAGTCAGAATAATTCTCAAGACTAAATAGTTAATACCATTTCTCTCCAATACTAGGATGACTCATAGTTATTGTTTCTGTGCCTCAAAAGAAGCATCTGTTTCTGTCCTACACAAAAATTATGCATTTTTTTTCTTGATTTCTAGTGTTTCCAGGACTTTCAATAATTTCTTTGAAACATATTTACCTCTGAGCAACATCCCAAAACAAGTCAATCTTAATATTTATAGCAAGAAATAGTTGTATAGGATCATATGCATCATACTGAAATTTCTCTTTCAGAAACAGAAAACAGAGTAAAATTGTATAAACACATGTATTTTATACATACCGATGTAAATTGTTGGAGAATGGCCAGCGTCCTTGGAACTAAAGAGACATGAGGAATTAATGCATTCCAATATGGGAACAAGAATCAGTAGGGGAACAATGCTTATCACATTCATTGCTGCAACTGGGAAGACAAATCCGCTGAAGTGCAAGTTGGAATTCATGGTTTGGAGATAATATCCTGAAGGAATCTGTATTGAAGGATAGAACCCCCCTCCATTAGTATACCAGGAATCTTTCATGGTTAAGACTTTTACAATATTTGAAAATTTTACTGACATTTTTCCATCTGAAGAAGTCACATTAAACCAATACCTGCTGGCCAAAAGGAATGACCATTCATAAGGGAAGCCTTTCAGATAGTGACAATGTTGTTCTCTGCCAGAATGTAACAATGTCCTTCTATAACATTTTCTCTTGAGTTTAACAGTCCAAAGCAACAGTTGGTGAATTTATTTGACCACCCCTAGTTTGAGCTATTAGTCAATATACCAGGTGGCCTAATAATTTAATCGCTTCACCCAGACAGTATGTACCAGAACAGAACCTTAGAATAGCAAGGTGCAGAGGATTTAATCCTAGAATAACAAACTTTTGAGCTTCCGATTGTGTGCTCAAGGGGAAAGTTTTTCTTAAGACTCTCTTGCCAGCACATGGCTTTAAAAGCTATGCAGAGTGAAAATTCAGCTGTGGCCTTAGAACCAGCTTAATGCAAGTGACAGCCATAGCAGTTACATAGGGGACATCCTTCTGCTCCTGGGAACTGAAAACCAAAACCAAAAGGAAGCAGATGAGGAATGCACCAATGGCAGTCATCAGGGTATGCAATTAAGTAGATTTGTAAGACTCTTTCACTACAAAAGCAGGTAATTACTCCTGTTTGTGTGAGGTTCTACAGAAGATCTGTTGAGTTTATTAAAAAGAATAAAACCAAAATCCCAATGGTTTCTACCAGCAGATTTTTCAGTTCTGGTGGGGGGTTGTTTGTTTGGGTTTTTTTTTGAGGAAGCTTGATTAATTTCATGTGCAGCAAGGAGCCATAATCAAATCCATTTTACTGAAGGCAAACTCCAACTTGAGCAATTCACAGAGTACTGCCATGAAAGAGCTTGATGCAGAACTGCTTTCTTTACTGTTTTTGTTTTTAGTCAATTCAGGATTCCTGCAGCATCCTGCACAGCTCTTCAATATGACTGATAATTTCAAACCTAGGTAGAATATTACTGCCTTATAGCAGTCTGAAAATTAATGTCTAGTTACTAACTGAGCTCATCTAGGGTTTCTCATCAATGGTTATGGTCGACCCTACTCACTCAGTGCTAAGGAATTACTCAAATGGTAGATCTAAATAAAAATATGAAAAAAAAATCTACATTCCACGTCCAAAAGAAGATATAAATTGTAAAATGGAGAATAAACTGAAACAGAACTATCCAAGTTTAGAACTGAGCCAAATTTTGTTGGCTCCTTTTTTTCCAATGTCTATTGCAAATAAGAATTGACTTAGTAGGAATTAAAATATCAACACCATGGATCACAGGCACTGAAAGCTGTTAATAATATGAGGAAAATGCTCTTAGTCTTCAAAAAAAAGTTACTTATCTATCACTTAGTCTGAGAAAGAGTCTTAAACTTCTAGGAAATTCTGCTAAGGGAGTAAGTAGATTCTTTCCACAGTGGAAATACTTCTATATTTTCTAGATAGATACCTGATTATTATAAATTTGATTAACAACGTTTGATTAATTTTCATCTAGACACTAGTTAAGTTTCATCTAGTCACTAACCTTGGTCAAATATATGTGTTTGTTGGTTTGGTAGGGTTTTTTTTTTGTTTGTTGGGGATTTTTTGTGCCTTTTGGGCGAAGGGGGAGTTGGGGAGGGAAGAGGAGAAAGAATAAAGCAGATGGATGGGAACGTGGGACGATGGTAAGAGGAAGTGTCAGTGAAGCAGTTTATGCCACATATTTTTAAGAATTTCCTTAAGCAGCATTTTAACAGCAATAAGTAAAAATTAATTTCCAAGCCAGATCATAAACTTGTTATTCCAGTTGCCAAAGGGTAAGCTACCTCAAACTTCTCTTTAGCCAGGATCATCCAGACAGAAACAAATCTGAAGGAATCATGTCAGCTTAAGTAGCTTCTTGACACATTTACATTTATATAACATACATACACTCAAAAGCAAAAAGAACCAGATAGCCTGGCAGCAGGGCTGTGAAAGGACTGCTTCTTTCCACAAATGGAAAACCACCTACTCCCACTGTAACTACAACAGCCACATAAGCCTGTCAAAACAGTAGGAGAAATATGCAACCAAACAGCAAATAAAATTTTCTCCATCTCCCCAAAAGTAAGTGAAGATTTAAGACGTGGGAAAATTACAATTTTCAAGAAGAATACCAAGTCTGAGTCTGTGTTGATAACTGCAACACAGCAGCATGAGGACACAGGACTCCAGTACAAGATGTTTCAGCCAGTAAAGGTTCAGCAAAAGGAGTAGAAAGCAGTCACACGAGCTCCTTAATGAGTCTAGACCAAGTCAATTTTCATTATTTGATGAGACTAGAGGTTATAGCAAGGAATATTCTTAGGTAATTAAAACTACTCTGCAAGGTTGCTCAGCTGGTAAAGCAATGCCTAGAGATATAGTGGTAAACATATGTCACAGCCTATTTCAAGATTTATTTTTTTTTAAAGTTGTGTACCCACCTGCATAATACAAGTTCTGTACAGAATCTGGAAAGTAAACAATGGGAAGAGTCTGGCAAGTGACTTCGTGCTTTCCACCTGAATCTCACTGTACTGGCCACCATGGTTTTCCTTGGCATGATCCAGCCAGTTTGTCACACCTCCACTGAAGTAGCGATATCGCACACAGCGCATTTTCAGTGCACTACCAATTACCCCAAAAGTCGTCAGCAGGGAACTGTCTGCAAACAGTCAGAGACAGTAGACATTGGTATGTTTTTATTTGCTGCCAAAATAAACAAGAAAAGACAAAACACTTTGGAAGGGAAAATATAACCTGATATATTCACCTTTGTGCCTTTTTGGGTAGGAGAACGGTAAAACCAGTCTGGATTGGTTTCAAAACATTCTTTTTTGGACTCGGTTCACAACCTAATTGTTACAGAAGCAATCCTGTCAAACATCCACAGAGAAGATTGCCTTTTGCTACCAGTTATTTAACACACCACAATTTGTTGCTGAGATTTAGCACGTAAAGCATTAATTTCCTTTGCTTTTTCTTTTCTTTTATTGAATGTTGTTAATTTTCATTTCAAGACAGTACTGTAATATTGCATATCTGCTGAAGTCCAACAGCATTGGGAGGGCAGAAGTGAAGTGAGAAGGAAATGGATTTTAAGAAACAGTTGATTAGATAAGAGAATTCTCATGGATGAATTTCAAAGCCAGAAATATTATCTCAGGACTTCCAAGTAGTATGCTGAGACAGAAAAGAAGTCTTTAATTCAGTACTTGGCATATTAAAACTTGCTCAATGATTACTGGGTTCAGGAATTGCTAACTTGGTTCTCAGATTCAGAGGAAATAGAAGTAAAATAAGGACAAAACTGTTAGCATCAGGCTTGGGAATGCAGACTAATTTACCTTTGGTAAGTTGCCATCCATACAAATAAGGGTTATGGCACTTCTCTACTTTTCTGAGTGCTGAAGCACTACAGTAAGTTGAGTATCTATAACTAAATTCTTTCCAAAAATTAAGGTGAAGTAGGATTGCAGATGGAAAATGTCTCCCTACTATCTCTGATATGGAAATTATTTTCTAGAAATATCCATTGACACTGGAAGCAGTTGTTCTAGAGTACTAAGTAAGGGCATCTTATTAGATAAACTAATCTTGGAAACTCCCTGGTTTTTTAGTATTAACTTGAAGACTGCTGGCACTATAGAATCAAGTCTGAAATAGCTGATTAAAGCCTGCAAACACAGAGCTGGTACAGTTTTTGTTGTTCCATATGACTGTACTAGGCATTCTTACCCCTCATTATAAGTGATGTTTAAGATCTTAGACTATTTTAGACTATCTTGGACTTATCTGAAGACTAAAAGTAAAAAATCTGCAGACTTCCAGAGTGACTTGGCTAAGAAGCTAACCAGAAAACAAGCGGGACTTAGGGCTCTTCTCAAGACAGAGGTAGTTTCAGAAGTAAATAAGAGATAACAGAAAACTTGGTTTCAGCTCAGTTCATTGGCAGAGCTTGTAATTAAATGTTTCAGATCAGAAAAATGACAATATTTTGCTTTGCCCTACCCTAGAGGTTGGACATTCAAAAAAAGACATAAGAAACAGTAATGTGGCATTACTACTCTACCAGGGTTTGAGCCCAGTCAGATTTGAAACCAGAAGATGCACAGAGTAACCCATGAGAAGATCAGCAGACAGTTCAAAGCAACAACATGGCTGTGTCCTGGTTCATGTGACCCAGTCTTGAAGATGGTCATGGCCATCTCCTGTCTTTTGGAATGTGAGGTGTTGGGCAGACCCTTCTTTCTCACTCTCACTGAAAAAAAAAAGACTAAAATAAACAAAACCTGATATTTCCCTGCCTTTCCTAATGGATCAGCTGAGGCTCTGCTTTACCTAATTTCAGTCAACTACCTTGGAAACGTTATTTTTCATGAGACAAAACAGACAAATGCATTATTTATCTGTGTTTCTCTTCATGGAATTCCAGCAGATTATAAGAGCTACTAAACTAGGAAGATAAAGCTGCTTGAAGCTGTTGTTCAGAAAGCAACTTCAATGATATATAAACCTAATTATTATCAAGAGGATTTTGCCAATGATATAGTCAGAATAAGTATGTCATTCCTTATTTAAAAGAAAATAAGTAAACACCACGGAACTCCATACTGGTGAATTCTTTGGATTAAAAATCTGATCAGCTAGTAGGAGACATGTTTAAAAGCATAAATATTTATATTAGTGCACATTACATAGTTAAACTCCATATTTTTATACGTAATTTATACATATCATACACACTTTATACATATCATACACTCCATATTTTTATTTCTAAAGTTTTCAAGCTGTATAGATATTAAGGTGCAACTTTCAGAAAATTTTTTACCTTCTTTATACTTCAGCCCTTTGCTTTCATATTCTTTTACTTTCACCTTAAACTAATTATGAATATCTGTGCTATTTAATTGCAATAAAAAGCCTACATTGCACCCTGGATAGCAGACATTTTAAGGACTGTAGTGAGCCCCAATCTCTCCATAACAAGCTAGCTAATTTGATGGTAGTCACTGCTTAACTCAGCTGCATATTATTATGAGGTTTTGGGGGCACTGTGGAGGTGATGCATTTCTTGGGCTCTATTTATTTAGAATAAACTTCTCTACTGATGTCCTTGCTACAATATTACCCAACACTTAATTTATACATTCATTCACTCACAGTCAATATATTTTTTCTTTGATTATATTTAACAAAAATACTGAAGTAATAACTTTATGGGTTCTATTGAAAAAAGAACAGGAATGTTTGGCCATTTATGGACTTTTCCAAGCCACCTTGGCTCCTCTTACATTTCTGTTCCTGGTCAATTGAGAGGGACATTGTCTATCAAAGGATTTTGTAGAGCTCATGTACCGACTGGTGAGCCCTCAGAAGCCTAAGAACTTCTTCTGTATTAAAATATCTGCAGAGTCTGCACAGGAACTATTTAAAACTATCCAGTATTTCTAGTTACTTTCAAATGAGTAAAACCACTTGAGGTTGTATAAGCAAGCATGTTGAAATAACAGTAAGTACCAGATGTTCTGCAAGATAAAGGCATTATAAAATTACTTTGCTACTAATGCATATTCCTGTTTAGCTGACTAACCACTGTGCTTGCCTGTCCAGCTGTGGGTTCAGGAGAAGCAATAGGGCACACAGCATCAGCTGCTTTACCTGACCAACTGTGCTTCACCTGATCAAAACACACCTGCCACAGGTGGAACCAAACATGACAAAATCAGTTCCACCAGCAGCAGGAATATTATACTTCTTCCTGCACAGGCAAATTCTTTGACAATTGCCTTGACATGCCAGAAAACATACATAAGTTTACCATAAACTGCTTCCCACTTTTACAGCCAATCCAGAATCTCCAGGTCTATTTTTACAGAGAACAGATGTTTTCTCTTTTACAAAAAGATATTGTAGAGCTAAAACCCAGGATCTCCAATCAAACAAAGCAGTGTTATAGAAAAACTCTTTCAGATATGTGAGTTGATTTCTTCTGTGAAAATAATCTCTAGAGTTACTTCCTAAATTGTCTCTTACCTGCTTTGGGTTTGTAAATCATGTCCCCCCTCATCATGTGGATTGTGATGATAGCCATAATCCCAGACACAAATGGGATAAGAAAACCAAGATTCCTGGCCACAGACTGTTGGATGTAGGAAATGGTGACAAAGACAACTGCTGAATTTAAGTTAACCAGCCAATAAAACCTAGTACACAGAGACAAGAGAGAGAGAAGAGAGGCTGAATAATATAAGGCTTTTACAGAAGATTAAAACATCAAATTAAAGGCATGGTTAAGTATAGTAAGCATGGACAGCATCAGTACCATGCACACATTGACACACCAATTAAAATAGAATTTCTCTTGAATGTCTCAGCTCCAAGAGGTGTAAGATTAAAGTAAGTGTACTAAGGCAGTAGAGCTGAACAAATTATCAGTCTAGTACCGCAAATATTCTTGTGGGTGATGCTAATTAAATACATCAACATTTAACATTTACACATTTAATATCTGGTAGCATAAGTTTTGTGTATGAAATATCATCAAATCATATGCTTTAAGCTTAAGAGAGAAATGACTTAATGCCACCACCCTTTGGTTAAAAAATATTACATGTTAAGAAATTTAAGAAATATTACAATTTGCTTTATCAGTCATTAGTTGCAAGGCTCAGCTTGAACTTTGTTGTGTTCTGAAAGTATCTTAAAAAGGAGGTTCCCCATCACATTTTTCTCTGACACTGTCTTTGACAGTAGAGGTGCTTCCCAAGTAAGTGCTGAACCCCTCCTAATCACAGAACATATTCAAAGGAAAATCACACACTCTGGGAAGCAGATGGCACACCACTACTGATAGCCCTACTGCAGTTTAGAACCCCTGAAAATAGCACAATAAATATTCTTTAAGGAATTAGGAGGATAGCAAAAGATAATTCAGCAATTTTTACTTCAAATTTGACTCTGGTTTGAAGACTTAACCTTTGAAGTTTTAAGTTAAGAATTTAAACTTTGACTCAACTTTCAAGTTTCAAGTTGGCACTAAAGATGTGTATTGGTCTTGTGTGGCAAGCAGGCAGACAACAGAGTTGGCTTCTGTGAGAAGCTGCCAGAAGATTCTCCTCTGTCCAGTAGAGCCAATGCCAGACAGCTCCAAAATGGGCATAACACCAGCCAAGGTTGAGCCCATCAGTATTGTATTTTCTCTCCCCTGCCCAGCTGAGGAGGGGAGTGATAGGGCAGCTTTAGTGAGCACCTGGCATCCAGCCAGGGTCAACCCACCACAAGATGACAACTGTACTTTAAACAAAGAAGAGAAATCAATAGTGGAGTAGGTACTGCCTCAATATATCAAAGATTACAGTTTGTAAGGAGCTGCAAGAAGAGATTCCTTTACCTTTGCTGGAACCTTAGCAAATGGTTTTATTTAAAGGTGAAATATAGATTGATATATAATTATACAGCTTAATATGTGTTGCTTGAGGAAACAAAGCTTTTTTTCTTGTTCAATTCCACTTATGCCTCATGTATGTTAACTGAGTGTAAGTATTTAAGTCTCCTAGTTAATCTAGAATTATCTTCTCAATGATAAAAGAAAAGGTACTTTGGAACTATGTTACTCCATGATGATATAGTAGGAGGGATTTTGTACATACCCATGTTGACTGTTGTTCAACTAAACCTTTAAAAAAATACAGTTACACAACTGGTTCAGTTAGAACTTGTGTAGATGTCTTGAATCAATTCCTAACTGACATTTAAGTTAGAAGTTTCAGTGGCTCTTTTCCAAACTTTGTAAAGAAGTGTGCCAGAGCTACCTGAAGTCCTAACACTCTTCTTGGCTCTAAGATTGTTTGACTGGAAGTAGGAGGCATCCAAAGAACACCCTTGAGTACAGGAGAGCGCTTTTTCTTCACCACTGTACTGTAAGAGCCAAACGTAAAGTTCCTGTCCAGTCACAAAAATGAGAAGAAAAAAAACCCCAATGGGTTTAGCAATCCTTATGACCCAAACAAGAGAGATAAACTACCCTCAATACCCATATCAGAATTCAGGGACGTGCTCATATCACACTGACAGCAGCAGATCAGAACCTACACAAACAGAAAACACATCTGGCTGGTTCTCATACAACAGCTACCTAATGCTGCAATATTTGGGTTATTTGGCATTACATAAAGTGTCTCAGAGATCCCACAAGGACATAGTGCGTTTAGTTAGATACATAAAACTGAATACCATGTACAGCTTTGTAGGGAACAGCTCCTTCCTGGAGCTTCAGCACTCTGAGGTGTCCCCACAATGAGAGCCAAATGTCAGCTTGGGAGGCTCATTTCAAGCATGCAGTCCAGATACAAACCTAAATGCTGCTGTGACAAGCCACATAGACCTAATAATCTTCTTATAACTCTTTGCAGAACTGTATTCATTGTGATAACTTTAAGGAAGTAGCAACTCCTATTGAAAAATATTATTTATGTTTATAAAGAATTCAAAAAGTTTTTACTTAATACAACAACTGAATGAAACTGCTGAATGAAACAATCTGATATCATGTGAAATATATGAAAATAGACCTTTTGGATTAATTTAGAAGGCTCGGAAAATTTCTCATCACCTGAAATATTATTTGTTTTTATCTCTTAATCCTGCCTACCTCTCACAAATTAAGTTTTGACTTATCCAAATTCAGGCCCAGATATTCCATGCATAGATCAGAATCCAAGCTATATACTTTTCTGTACTAGAGCTTTGTAGGAGGAGGTCAATTTTTCCAGAATCACTACAGAATTCTCTGCAGAAACAAGGTGGAGGAAAAAATCCCAGAGAAATAGACAAACATTTTAAAAAGTTAAAGTAAAGTATGTTCAGGATAATACCAGAAACTGATCTGTAATATATGGAAAGAAAAAGAAAGAGGTAGGGTGGAAAATACTTCTGGTTCCACGTTCTCTCTATTTTTTTTTTTTTAAAGCAAATTTGTAAGACAAGATACAACTCTGCTAACTCTCACCCCTAGTCTAGATTGCAATCTTTGCTCTCATTCCCGGCTCCCATAGAGAGAATGTATTTCCCCTGCTGAAAAAATAGCACTTAGAAATGCATAAGGCCTCACGGAAATTTAGTCCAACAGAATCCAAGCACTTCTTCACTTAGCATTGGTATATTCTATTTGTTTAGAAGGTCAGAGCCATAGTACATATTAGGGGTTAGAATGAGGCCCTGGATGTGCAAAGCAATCTTCTTGAAGGATTGAATTAGAAAACAGGTTATTACAAGGTCTTTTAACCCAATCTTTAATTCAATAATTCTGATTGTTTAAAAAGAACTTGGCTAAGAACATAAATTCAGACTCACCAAGAGCATCCAAGCATCTCCTTGTATATAATTTTAAAATTCAATCCCAAGACAAGCACCTACCAAGAGAAAACAGCCTACCAAGAAAAAGTGATTATATTCTGAAACATTTAATGAGATTAAGAATGAACCCTCCATTTTTTAAAACTTGAGATTGCACTCCAACAGCACCTTCTTGGGTGTCACTGCAAAAATGATTACATTTTTTTTTAATTGCTCATGTGCCTTTCTTGATATTTCCAAAGTTCCAAGAACTGACCCATCTGGATTCCCCCAAGGAACTTTTTACTCGTATTATATCTCCTTTGTAATCAACACTGAGAAATGTCACTTTGATTAAACACAATTCTGAATGGCTAAGACCACAGTACAATAAATTCTCCAGAGCTATCTTTCAGAACAACTGATTGCTCTCCAGTTTTAATCCCCCAGAGTCTTATTTAATCAAAATGATGTTGCTAATTAAGGATTAAAACTCAGGATAGAGGAAAAAGGAAGGACTTTATTTCTCTTCTCTCCTATGGGCAGGTCAAGGAGGTAGAATCTGCTCTAAGGAGCTAAACAGTCTCATCCACCTTTGTAAAGCTACCTTATTCAATGAAGTTTGGATTTAATTCAAAACTCTATGATATTAACATAATTGGAGGAAAAAAGAATAGCTAGGAAAGCTATCCCCAAAGGAAGAGATCTGATTCACTGAGATCTTCATTGATTCTTCAGCATTGCATTGTTAATATGCAAATGTGCTCAGTTTTTATTTTAATAACCATGCATGTAAAGGGTGTAATTTAGGTGTTTTTTTTTCTTTTACCCTGCCTTGAAGCAGGGATTTGGAGGGTCCCACAACTTCTTCACCAGACAGTTTAACCAGAAAGTATAGCACTCTGTATATGGCTACAGAAGCAGTAAAGAAAGGCAAACAAATCACTACAAATTACCTCCCTGATGCACTGAGCAGGAAATAATTAATATGAAAAAAAAAAAAAACAAACCACCACCCTGAATTTTAAGAACCATCTTAAGAACAATTTTTCTTAAAGAATTAAAAAACCCCAACCAAAACACAAATGTCAAGACGTTTATCTGGTGCCAGAACTTCCCAGTAACAGAATTGAAACAACACAGCAGCTCCCTACCACTGAGCTTAGCAGTTACAGACCACTAGCAATCCCTAATTCCAGCAAACCAGCACACTCTACTGCTGGCTCTCATGGTTAAAAAATTTACTCTGATATAAATTCCAATATAGCACTGAATTTTTTCACTATTAGTTAGGGAGCAACAGGAAAATATCTTAAAGGGATAGCCATATTAAAGGCAGAAAACCAAGTGCAACAGCAACTAGATGGTCAAATCTTTGAGCATTTGGGCAAATGTTTTAATCCTGAATATTCTGACAGCATATTTCTGTAAGAAGCTAAAATAGACTATCACCTACTAGCAAAAGGAGAAGATTTAACTAAAATTCTTGGAAACTCTTCCAAAATCTACAAGTTTTGTGGTTAAAAACAAAATATGAAACCTACCACCCACAGAATTTCGTTTGCAGGTCAGTAGTGAATTTCAAGGCAATGCTCTATCATTCCCAACAGATACTTAGCCAACATTAAATTACCAACCAATTGAAAAATGAAAGAAGTTCCTTTGGTCCACAGTCCTCAAGGTTGTATGCATTTAGTGGACAAATTATAGCTCTTATTCCTCCTATTCCCAGACTAGCCGTGAGTAGTGCAAAGTAGAATACTATTTTCTGCTCCCTTTTGGGAAGTGTATGAAGAACATGTCGTTTGTCGATGTAAATGTCTTCAAAGGGGAACGACACAACAGGTAACAGTGCTGTGCCTGGAATGGAAAGAAAATTGTAGTTTGAAATTAATTAGAATCAGAAGAATCAGACACGTATTTTTTAAAGCAGGTACCTTGCAAAGACAGAGGGAAAAATCAAAGATACACAACAGAAAAGCGCAAAGAGGGAGAGTCATAATCCTGTAGAGAGGCAGAACCTTTCTGGAAGTTGCTATATAAAGTAAGACAAAACCACTATGTGCCTCCAAGAAACTGAACTTCCTCTGAAATTCTTATAAGGATTCAGGTTCTTCTGTCAACTGAACCACCAATTAACCAAAAAAAAAAACCAAACCCAGAACATCCCACTGTGGAGTGCAGTCTTTTTTGCTATAAACCCCAGAACTGTAATAGGAACCATAATTTAACATACAAATTCTCAAAACTTTTGTGGAAATTTTTTTTTTCCTACTGCAACTTCATGGAAAACACATAATTTTCAGAAACTTTACCCATAGAGGCACTGCCATGAATTACATTTGCCACCTCTAGTCTGTAAAGCAAGTCTTTCAGATTTAATCAGCTACAGATTTTTCAGGTTATAATTGGACTCTAAACTTAAAATATATTGCTGCCTCAACAACACAAACATTAGCCTCTACTAAGACTATGACTCCTCATCAGACTCTAATGCATCAGGAATGTTTAATGATCTACATCCAACAAAAAAATGTTCTAAACCAATACCCAAATACCTCAAATTCTGTTTGTGTCACTGGTCTTCTACTTTAAGATATGCACTGCAAGGAGAAGTGGTAGAAGGAAATTTAAACCAGAATCCCATAGGAGAATCAGTGGGACACAATCATTTTTTCAGACTGCTTGCATAATGGGTTTGCAATCAGCTCAAGAACATTTCAGGAATGACTCTGATTTTTCACTTGCTTTGTTGCATGTCTGAATTACAAGGTGGATGGCTGTTGTAGAAATCAGACTTGCTTATGCTCAGTAACTGGTTCAAGTAAGAAGTGTTTCTATCAAATTGGTTTAAGTTGACAGAGTAACCACCTGTTGTGAGACACTAATTGCTACAGAACAATCATACTTAATTTGAACAGTGCTTTTATATAAAAGATCTCAAGAATGAAACACAGGGAAGATTCAGAATGTGCTAACAGAAAGCAGGCCCTGGGTGCAGGTGTTAGGATACAGTCTCTGTACTTCAGGCAAAGTTTGTTTATAGGGGTATGTGCTTAAATACTTTTCCTCTTGTCCAAATACAACAGTCCCATACAATCTTACTACCAACTGCTGGGAAACAGTTTCCAAACTCTCACTTACTAAAGCCTTGTATTTGTGCCAAACAATGCAAACAAACTTTAGATGTTTGTTAAAGGGACCAATTTTAAGAGTTGAGCATCCATGTTCTGAATAGCTAACCCACTTAAGGGGAGTCAAGTTTGTGCACCAACTGCACACAAGATACACATACAAATGTTCCTTAGTCTCATTCAAAGCACTGTCTCACAAAGCTACAAAGGTAAAAATGCAGCACATTTTGTAGAGGAGAAACTAAGAATCTGTTAGAGGATTGTTGTGGCCACAAGGCTGGAGAAAATAGTTAGGTTTCAAACACAATGCTCGAGAACGCGTTTCTGCAAGAGAATTGGTAAAACAAGAAATAGTGCCCAGGGTGTCACCTACCTAGGAAATGTAGAAACATGCAGATGCACACAAGCTTGATCCTGCCCACAAGGCACTCAGCAATCCAGCCCACCAGCACTGGTGTCAGCATGGAGGTGCCTACAAAGCACATATTGACAATGGCTGCCTGGTAGTTGCGATAGCCGAGTTTGACAGTGCAGAAGTGGATCATGTTGCACACGATGCCAAAGAACGTGAATCTCTCACACAGCTCCACCAGCAGCACACAAATAGCCTCTTGAAGTTTCTTCTCAGGTTGAGACAGTTTTCTACCATGGTTGCCTCTCCCAGCTAGGGGACTTTGCTCCTTGTCAGCCATGTGGTTCAAAAATCCCTTCCCTTGCACATCTCTTCTGTCTGCATCAGGCATGCTTGTCTTTTTTTGAGTACAACTGAGTAGAGCAGCTTAAATTACAGGTACACTTCTGTGCTCCTCCACTGCAATTAGCAAACTGGTAAGACTTTTGCTTTGAATTCCACACTTCTCTACTACAATTTCTTAGGGAACCTGTCACTTTTGAGATATTACATATAGGATCAAAGAGTATAAAAAAAACCCCCAGAACAATCAAAGAACTATATGAACATTTCAGCTTCTGAATTTAACAACACTTAGGAAGTTAATTAGTTTATTTAAGTAGTCCATTTGGGGGTGAACAAGTTTTTTGCCCAGAATTATATTACCTATTAAATTATGTGAATCCAATACTGCATGTGCAACTCTATCTGTATGTTAAAGATAAAGGTTTAAATACAAATGAAAGCTAACATTTTCAAGAGAAAACAGACAACAGATCAAGAAAATAATTTGGTTAAAATAATCCAATACTTTAGCTAGGCAACTAGTAAAAAACTGCGAGTAGATAAAGAGAGGGATTTTTTTTTTTAAATAAACACCATCCAATCATTATGATACTTCTTGTTATTTTTGGTTGAAATTCAGATAAAGTTAATTATAAAAATAAGTAATGCTTCCATATTTAAGTTAGAAAAGAAAGATTTTTAAAGAAAGTGAGTTGAATTTATTAACAAAAGAAAAAAAACAATCGAAAAGCAACCTAAACCACAACGGTCTAGGCAGATGTAGCACTGTAGCAACAATGCATCAAAAGGGGCAGGGGCACAGATGATGTGTTCTCTCATATCAAACAAAAGCAATTACAATCTTGAGAGGAAATTAGGAAGAGCCAAACTTACAGTGGTTTACAATGCTCCTGTTACTTTATCCACAGAGAAGTTTGCTGATTTCCCAGATCAGTTTCTTCATTTTGTGGAACTCATTAAGATCACTAACAACTGTTCAAAATACTTCCAATTACACATGAGAAGCATTCCTAATTTATTTGGTACAAATGTAAATGCACACACATGTTGCAAGGCAGTGGTAAATCAGGTCAGCTTCCCTAAATATCAATGTCTCTGATAACATTTTTTGGCTCTGCTGTTTGTTTCTACCTGTCCTTGTAAGGACTCAAATTTTACCTCTTCAGATCTATCTAAAATATGAGAACTACTCCATCACAAAACAGAAGCACAATAATATATAAACAGCATAGGTAAAGATGGGGGGAAAAAAAAAAAAGTAACTGTAATTCAAACACAAAGCCTAGAAATTCTGAGTCTGAAATCTAAGTAGTAGTAGACTGTACCTTAATACAATTCTGAAAAATATATTTTTTTTAATCTAGTACAATTCTAAAACAAGAACTCAGATAGCAAAGAACTTACAGTTTTCAGAGATGTTCAGTTGGGGATGAAAACAGCTGTGACTTGTAGCATGCCAAGAACTATTTGTGTCTTCTAATCCATGACATCTAAAATGATCCTCATTTGGACAAACAAACCTGAGGAATCCAAACTAGAAATCACTTATAACTCAGCTCAGTTTCTCCATCAAAACATCAAAGAAGCCATTCTCAAGTCAAAACAGGACAGACAAAAGTATTTTGACTCAGAGGTGCATATATCTTCTGCTGCATGAAGCTACTCTTATCTAACTGTTCATGAAGAATTGTGGTTTTTTTTAAGGACATACAACTGCATTTTAGCACCAGTTAGAAACCATAATGATAAATACGCTCTCGCTCCAATAGAAATTTCAACATCAAATAGTTGTGCAAAGTTTACCTGTTCTCATAGGTACTAGCAATTCACAGTAACTGGTAACTGCTACAGAGGGGAGGGCTACCAGCTGGGATGGCTGTTTTTTAGTCCCCATGTGGCTTCATTTACCCTAATTTTAGGTTACAAGCTGGAGAAAAGGAGCCTTATAAACGCCACAGAGAGCAGGAAGTGGGTGATTCTCATTGTTACCTTGAATTGTCTTTTCATGTGACTAATAGGGGTGTGGTGTTGATGATAGTCACAGATCAGTACATGAATTACCATGCTCAATGCTCAGAAAATATACAACTTCATAAAAAAAGGTGATCTTTATGGATTTATTTTTTAAATCACTTTTGAAGCAATTATAGGTGGTCAATCTATTAGCTTGATTTTAGGTGAATCCTGGTTGAATCAGTTGGCATTCATTTGGCTTATTCTTACTTATTCTTTCACAAAGTGATAGGACTGCATAATGCCTGATGAAAAAGTCTATTATTTACATTAACATACTGAAGCTGCTAGAAACCAGATGCACAGAATAATTGCTGTTTCAAAATCCAGCCCTTCTGGCAGCACCTCTGTCTGCCAGTAAGGACTTTGTACATTTTTTTCAACAAAACTTCTTCAAAGGATGGCTCTGAAAATGTGACAGTCAAATCTTGGAGAGAGGTTTATAAAAATACTTTTTCCCATGTGACTGTGTCAGCTTATTAGAGGTCTGGCCATTAATAAAAGACTTACTATTTGGTGCCCTATTGCCCAAGGCAAAAGATTACTTCTTGTCACACTAGAACCTATAAATTAGCATTGGGTTAATTTTTTAAGCTGGACAGGTTAGAACTGAATTTTTTTACTTTTTATTGTGGGGATAGTTTATTGAAATTGAGGGGCAGAACTTCAGTGCCCAGCACTGTTTATGTTCTAGAAGGGTCAGTCTCTCTAATATTTTAGGAAGTTTAATTCAGCTTTACTCTCACTCTTTTAAAGAACATGTGAGAAGTGTTACCCTTCATCATAGCAGTGGCTGTGGTTCCTGCTAAATATCTGGGGTGGAAACATAATTGACATGGACAAGACTGACAATGAAACACAGGGATTTTGACATCAAAAATAAAAAATTACACGGGTCAAATCTACCTAGTTAGCTCCAGGATTCCTATTACCTTGCAAGGGTTACAAAGCTGGCTCAATGATCACTGACCTGAGGACTGCACTTTTGAAGACTGAAGCAAAGCAGAGCAAAAACTCTGGGTGAGAACACTGCCAAACAGGGGTAAACATGCCTGGGGTTTGCTGCCTGATAGTGTAAACATAGGTCAAGCTGGTAGCCGGAGCAGGCAGCCACATTAAAGAAACACAGCTCAAAGTGGGGTATCAGAATGAGACAAAGAAGGAAAATGCTGCAAAGACGAGTTTAGAGGACTGCTTCTGGCATCAGTGTCTTGCTACAGGTACAGGTGACTAACTAGAAGAGTTAGAGGGTTAGTGAAAGAAAAAACAGATGTGGTAACAGCACATGCTAACACTAGACTTCATACTTTTCAAAATCAGCACTTTATTTACTTCTCTTATGTGTATGAGAAATGCTCAGTGTAACACGGGATAGCAGTTCCCAGGCCAAGCTGATCCCTGCAGGATGTCCCTCATTGAGGGCAGCCAACCACCCTTCCTGCAGAACTGCTCGTGCTGCTTTTGTCCAGCACAATGTGTGGCCTCAGGGAAAAGGTTGGGCACTCTGGTGTAAGGCATATCCTTCTCTCCTTTTTTTTCCCCTTCATGTAGTTACATCTCTAGTAGGGAAAAAAAATCAACAAATGCAAATTATGAGTCTTTTGAGGCATAAAAAGTAAGTATTAGAAGCTGAGGTCTTGCACAGGTTGGAGATTACCTGGCACCTATGAATGTGTTTCACAGCACTACAAAATACACGCAAGGACAGAGTTTAATTGCAGAAGGGGTAAAGAAAAGGTTCATAGTTAAAAAAAATATAAAAATTTTGCTTCTAGTATGAACTTCTTCGTCTTTTTATGTTAACTTTTTTTCTTTCTTCTGTCCCCTTTTTTCATCTTTGGGCATCACTTTGGACAATGTGGGGTTTTTTATGCCCTATATCCTATTTCACAGGTGAATAATGAAACTACTTCTATTTAAAATGTTACCTCAGACAACATTTCAGTGATTGCTGCACTGCCTGTCACTGTAGTCTCAGAGTACTCTGGCTTGAACCAGAACCTGGACAGAATACGACAGTGCTTCTTTTGGAGTTCACAGCATTTCAAACCCGTTGCTGATGCTTCTGAAAAACTTCATCAGCATCAGTAAAAATGCTAGGTAATATTTTTCTGATGACACACCAGAAGAATAAATACATGCAAAACCCAAGTGCTTTGTGAATCACGTAAAAGGTGAATTAAGAAACTGAAATGTAGTCACTGTGAGTTTGAAAAGGCTAATTTGGGAAATCTGTTATGTTACCAAATGTACTAAAAGAGATTTTTTAAACGTTTAATGAAGTTGTATTAAATGTTTTAAAAGGACACTTCGAAGGCTGAAAAATAGCATGTATGAAATGACCAGTTATTAAAATTACAGATTATCTGAGAAATTCCCTAAGAAGTTATGGGACTATGGTACCACATCACATTTGAATACTTTTTTTCTCCCTTTGGTAAGTATTCTTGCAAAACTTTCATGACTTTAGCACGATGTAACTGGGAACTTTACCCAGTTCTGCATTGCTGCAGGATAGATGTAATGCCTATCTTATTCCATGGCAACGCTTGTCTGTGAAAGTACAAGACTGTGGTGAGACACTGAATTTAGGGAAAAGTTTTATTTTAAGAAGTATATTTGTTTTTTCCTTGTGTAGAAATAATTACAAATAATGTGAGAAAGCCTTTTTGTCAGGGAAGATTTAGGTTAGATACTAGAAGAAGGTTCTTCACCCAGAGGTGGCTGGTCACTGAACAGGCTCCCCAGGGAAGTGGTCACAAGCTGACACATTTCAAGAAGTGTTTGGACAATGCTCTCAGGCACATGGTGTGACTCTTGGGGATGGTACTGTGGAGGGCTAAGAGTTGGACTTGATGATCCTTGTGGGTCCCTTCCAACTCGGCACAGTCTGTGACTCTGTGATTCTTCATTCTCCTGAAAAGTAACGTACCAAGAGAGGGAATCAAATCCCTCTCTCAAGAATGCCCCAGAGGTCCTGATAGAGAGTGCAGATAGTACCTCTTCTGCTAAAAGCTTTCTTTTCTCTGCATGAAAGACTATCTTCTTCCTGACTTCTCCTTTTTCCCTAGTTTAGATTTTTTTCCTCTGTTTCTCTTATTTAAGCAAGGAAAACCACAGAACTGACTGGAAGCAAAAATTCCACAGCTTTTTTCACAGTACCTAAGCCAGTACATGAAAGTACAAGACATGAACATACTGGAGTTAGTCCAACAAAGGGTCATGAAGACAGTGAGGGGACCAGGGGCTGAGAGGGCTGGGGCTGGAGAAGAGAAGGCTCAGGGGGTTGTATTAATGTATAAAAATACTTGAAGGGAGGGTGGAACGAGGACAGAGCCAGGCTCTCGTCAGTTGTGCCCAGGGATATGACGAGAGGCAGTGGGCACAAAATGAAACACAGGGAGCACAAATTCAGAATAAGTTAAAACTTCTGAGGTTGCCAAAGACTGAAAGAGGTTGCCCAGAGAGGATGGAGTGGAGTCTTCATTTTTGGAGATATGGAAAACCTGACTGGACAAGTGCTTAGCCATCTGCTGATGACTCTGCTTGGAGTAGGTGGAGTTAACTACACAGTTGTCAGAGGTGCCTTCCAACCTCAACCATTCTGTGATTCTGAGAAGCTCAGGAAATACTTTGGCAAAGCAGAATCCAGGCAAGATGATAGAGGAAAAGAAAGCAGTTTCTTGCCCAGTTACTGGGCATGCCCTCTATGAGTGAGGAATTCACTTTACATTCTATGAGTGCTAATTTACTTTGATAAATTTTTTCCAGGGAAATGGTTTTAAAACTGCTGATCCTCAAACCTTTAACTATAAATGAGAATTATTTTGGCATGATTACTCTATTCCTTCAAACTGCACATGTTTTATTTTGGGGATTTTGTTCAAACATATATAATTATCTATGCTAAGCAGTTTATCATATGTTCTAAGGTTTTTGTCTTTATTGCACCTAGCTGACGGTTTTATAATTCAGGAATAATTCAATTGCAATTATTTTTCATGATGCATATTATGGTTTTATATCATGTTGTTGGCAGATATTCTTTATTATGTCATTTGGTCTAATGGGAAAATTAGAAGTAGCTCTATCATATGGAAAGATGGCTTTTTTGTGTCATGTTATAGTTTGTAGATGGCACTCAGGATATTTTGTTTTGATATATAGATTTTTAGGTAGAGACTGAAATGAGATTTTAAAGCAGGGTTCACAGTTGAGACAATATTATCTGTACATCCAAGATTATTTCAACTATTCTCCAATAGTGACAGTTCATTTATATTCAAGTCCATTTAGTAGGCTGTGGTTAGTACTCTAAAATACATATATAAGTACTATGTGGTGGTGGAGTTTCTGCTCTAAATTCATCCCTGATCCAACATAACTAGTTTCAGAGAAGCAAGGAAAAGATGTCAGCATCTTTTTTAGAAGCAAATATTCATCAGAGCAGGGGACTGACAGCAGATCTCCCAGCTCACTGAAGAGCTCTTCAACCACTGCAGTGCCCAGATATTCTCTTAATCTCTCCTGCTGGAGCTGTAACACATTGTGTAAAGTTTTGTGAGCTGTACAGAAGCTGACTTTGTAACCTAGAGATTAGGGCTGCTTTCCTGGAATTTGGGAATAGGCAACTTCAAGGCTCCGTGTCAATGAATAGTTAGTTAATTCTGTCTACAGAAGAGGTGTTCAACAGACAGGAGAGAGAATGTACTATCTGAGAAAAGCACAGTTTGGTTCACTGGATGTAGGAGAATGGTAGAAAATGAGAGCTGAATGCTGGAGCCACCAGAGCATTCTTTTACAAAGGGAAAAGTAATACTCAAAAGTTTTCAGTTTTGCCCACAAAATAATATCTAGAATCTCACAAATTTTTGTGGGATGAGATAATTATCATAAGGAATCCAGATTGTCTGTCCATATAAAATTCTCATACCAAGTTGATCACAAAAAATTTGATGGCAGGAAGTTTCAGATAGTCATCTTAAAACCATCTTTATTTCCCTCATCTGTTCATACACTTTTCTGCCCTGTAAACTGGTACAGGGAATACTGTAACATAATTTTATTTATTCAGCTTCAAACTTGAATGTACACAAGCTGAAAACTGTTGTGAGTTACTAAGGACCCTGTTTACAGTATCTTGTGTGGCTTGACGGAGGGCGAAACTGGCAGAATGGAAAATGTTTCTCCTTGTGATGACCAATGTTTTGTCATTAAAACTGATTTTTAATAGAATTTCCAGTCTTTATGAAACATGTTAGCTTGGCCAGCATTCTAAAGCAGGTGATCTTCCACTCAGCGTTTTCAAAATTAGCTCTTTTTCTTGCAGTAAAGGCAGATAAGGTTTAAAATTTGTATTCAAACATAGATTTTTTTTCTTTTTTTTTCTTCCTAAGGGTTTCAGGATATATCTTCTAGATATAGTTCTGAACTGAAACTGTGAGTCTGAACAAGTCTGGGCAAGTTTGGATCCTGGTGTGATCTCCCAAGGGCAAGTATTTCTTTCAGTTTTCTCTCATGTTTAATATTTAATGTGGAAGCCATGTTTCTTCTGAAGTTAGAAGCCACATATTGCTTCTTTTTATCTCTGGCACACAACTATGTTAGGGCTCTATGTCACCTGCATCTGACTATTGTAATGACCTTTGACTGGTGTCCCAGCACACGAAATTACCAAGCTGCCAGTATTACAAAATGCTACTGCTGGGATATAATCCTGTACAAGGAAGAGTCATTACGTAGCTGTGGTGGTACTTTTAATTATGGAAATAAGAAACCAAAGATCTCTTGGGATACAACAAGACAAGACAATCCAGGTTGAGCTCTTAATTTATTTTCTCTGAACTTTTGAAATCTTTGTGAAGAAAAGTAAGCCCGAATAAGAGTACCAGTTTCCAAGGACATCAGCCTTGGAAGAATACATAATTTTCAGTCAGTAGTAAGGACCATAGACTCTCTATCTTCTCTTCCTTGTTGTTTATTTTTCCAGTACCCCTGTACCATGGTTTGAGGAAGGGCCTTAGCTCTCACTATATCTACCTCTAAGACTTCTACAGCCTCCAAATGTTAGCACCTTAGCTAAAGGCAGAATCCTTGGTCCAGATAAGAGTCTCAATGCAAGAATGACTTGTCTTACCATAAGTATTCAGCATATCCATAGTCTTTACAATCTATTAATCCACAAGAGCTGTGGCTTCCTGGTGGCTAAGGAAAGGCATGGGATGTACCCAAACACCATCTTCTGACATTGATGCTTCCAGATTTCAACTCAACCCTACTCCTCAGCTGATTAGTTACGAGTTTCACTAATGCTGTCCTAAAATACTGTCACTAAATAGAAACCAGTGTTTTCTTCCTACAGTTCTTGAAAGAGCTCCAGTGGAGAGGTTAAGTACTGTACATAAGCAAAAAGAGAAGGAAACCTTGAATTTGCTCATTTTCTCTCTGACTTGCATTAGTTAACTGGAGTAAAACATAGTATTAAACCACTGTGCAGCTTATAATAAAGTACCCAGAGTTATCTTTAAATATGATAAGGCAGCATATATGCTACTGATTTATTACTTGAGACAAAAGAGATTAGTGTCTGTTACATTTTATAATTTCAATCAAAGCATGCTTTTTATTAAAAGAAGTTCAATTCCTTGTTTTACAACCTTCAACACATAGAAAAAGTAGAGGGATACTAGATACCAACTTAATAGAGAATAAATTCAGTATGCTCCTATAAAAAATATTTTTGACAACATGGAGAAGCAATCATTATCACAGAAGCATGATTTTAAAGGCCCACTGGCGCTGTCTGTGGAGGGTGCTCACTCCATTAACAAGGTGCTTTTGAAAATCAGTAGACATGAGACTCAGAGGATGTTCAATGGCTTGTGCTGATGACATGTGAGAGAAAGAAAATGTATTTTGCTAACACGTAAGTGTGGGTGGCATCTATATTAAATTTCTCAGGATGTCTTGCCATTGAACATGGAAGGTGAAAAAACCCCTCATAACTTAAGTATACCAGATTAACTTTTTCAACTTCAATTACTGTTTAACTTGGCTGCTTTTGGCTGAAACGTTTGAAAGAAGGCTCACATAACCCTTTTCACTGATGAAATGGGTGGATGCTGTGATGTCTGTCCCAGGGTAGTTATGTCTTCAGCTGCAAAGGTTTATGAAGGGAAGGTTTGCCAATGTCTCAACTGCAGATAACAACACACCATGTACATCTGGGCCTCTGCTATTTCATGATGTGAATACACTTTTTCCTGACTACTTCTGGCTCTTTGAAGACATTACTGAATTTCCAAAAGTACAGTTATTCCCACCTAGATTTCAGCCTATGAGATCAGAATTTGTATCTGGAAATACAGTTTTCAATTTCCACTTAAAAAACACACTACAATCAGTGGCTGTTCCACCTGCTACTCAGTGCTCAGGCAGAACGCTTGTCATGTTCAATACAAGAGCTGTCTGCAACATCTGTCCATGCAGTCTTCAAAGCACAGAAGCAATTTAAAAGAATGAAAACCAGAATAATTATTATTAACTTTGTTTATATTTGATACATCTTTAAGATTAGGAGTTGTTGGATTTTAAACACTGGACTTTAAATTTCAATCTTAACTGATGGCGTGTGAATTTCAGGACAGAAATACAATTGCTTGAATGGATTGCACTGTGTTTAAAAATAATCCTCCTCCATTTTGAGACATGCAATAGACTACATTTTGAAAAATTCATTTTTTTCAGAGAGATGCACTTGAATGTGTGATTCCAAAACAATGTAATCAGACCAAATAGCTTTATCAAAGATAGCAATTCAAAGCTTTTAGTGCAAATGCATCACAAATGCTTGCACTTAGAAATTCTCTTTCTAAGGTTGTGTTTACAGACTCTGCCACAATAGGTAAAAGAACAAAAATATCTTTGATGGTTTAGCAGAGAAAAGGGTAGTACTGAAAAAGAGATGAGAAACAATGGGATGCAAGGCACTGTTGAAAAAGAATTGATACTGTTGCAGGAAGAAAGGCCAAACTCAAAAAGAAAGACAATAAGGGAATAATAGTGATATAAATTTGGTATTAGGTGCTCCCACTAAGCTGAGGAAATCAGGTTGGCTTCCACTTTTCCCTTACAGTCTCCACCTTTTTTTCTTTTGCTATAACTTCCACCCCATCCTCTCCATCTCTCTGCCTTTCTGTTACTTTTACTTATCTCCAGTTTAATCTGGTCTTTACTTTTTTTGCTATCTCTGCACTCTCATATTATTCCTCTGCAGAGAGCAGTTGTAACAGAGATTTCTGTATCATTGTTCCTCTTCAGTTTGTTTCCAGAATTCTTTTTGTTATCACTCCCTTCTTCTTTATTCTTCCTTTCTACAATTTTACTGCCTTTTCTTTGAGGGGGATGAAGAGGTAAAGAAAGATGTAACAAAAAACACAGAAGTTGATGAGAATTTATTTTTCTTAGAATATGCCAGTTCTTCAAAAATTGAACAATTACACTTATGGGTCCAAATTAGCAAAAATCCAGCTGATTCATGCTTCTCAAGCCAGACTCATGCAAGATTTTCCTGCCTTGCTGTGTACCACTGCCATGGCTGCTTGCTGACTGGACCACCTCCCAGTCAGGAATGACAGATGCTCCAGAACCTGCATCTCTTTATTCATCTACCATCTTATGCAAGCACAACATGGGTGTTTCCTCACATTGGAAGTTAAAAAATTTGCGGTCTTTTTCCAAACAAAATTTTAAAATACTGAGTAAGTTTCTGAAGTTGTATGTTATTTTTTAACCCTCTTCACATTGCAGACTAGCTGGGAGAGTGGGAAATGGAGTTTTCCTTGTTTATGTTCCAGTGCCCAAACCCTCAGCAGCTTCTGATGGCCAGAAGCCCTAAAACCAGTAAAAATATATGGACTTGCTGTCTGCAGTTTGGCACACACTTAGGAGCAAGGAGAGGATAGAGCATGCTCCGTGCAAAGGGAATCCTTTGAAGATGCAGGTGCTGCAAACCCAACAATTCTTCCAGGGCATATAAACAAGATTTCAGAAGAATATCTAGTTGCTAAAAACAGTTACTTGTTTAGCATGCTTGGCAAGCGTTTCAAAGGATGAGGAAGGCACCTTGGGTTCCAGTGCCTTTTCTTAATTTCAGGTTCGCATTCCGTGGAAGACTTGCAATGAGTTTATGTCTCTCAGATTACCACACAGTGCTACATGGAAATAAACAGTGAATTCAGATCAGTTCTTACGTTTACTTATGGATGATAGAGCACATAAATTGGTCTGGCTCCTTCCGAGAGAAAAGAACCATGATTCTTGCTCAAAAAAATGGCAGAGAGATGTTTAATACGATTGCAACTAACTGTTAAAATCCAGGCAGCTGACAGAAGAAAAAAATAGCATAGTTATATTTTCCCACTGCAGAGATGTTAAATTTATAAGATAATCTCCAACACAGTGCTTGCAGCTCATGTTTGTTCACGTAGTTCAGAGGAATGTTTTCTAATCAGCTGAAGAAGTTTACAGCGTTGTGTTGAGTTAACACCAGTTGAAATCAGGTCAGCAAACAAGACATCCATCATGGAACAGCTGTACAGCACTTGTGTGTGCTGTGCGAGTAGCTGCTGCCTCCAGTTTGGTGATAAAATCATGGTACAGATTTTTCACAATAAAAGACTTTGGCAGTCACACAAGCGCGCATTCCTGGAGTTGTAAAATCCTGATGGAGCTTTAAAATCCTGAGCAGACCTAAGCTTGAATCTGAAGTTCTAAAATTCTTTCTTCTCATAGTCCATAGCGTGTTTCACCTCTGGATTTTGCATGTAACTCTCAGTGGGATGGGCAGAATTTGCCCTTCTCTGTGAGACAAAATGGAATACATCAACCAAGAGTTGGTAGGATTTCAAGTCTTTGTCACTGAATAAGGGAAGGAGTTAGATTTCAAAATATATGTATGAAAGTAGCCATTAATATATTTGCTATGATATATTGTGCTGTGTTCAAAATGCATCTTATCAGCTCACCAACTGTTTTTCAACAACTTATTTGTGAATTTCCAGTGTGAATGTGTATCCAGAGGCTCAACCTGATAGTCTTCACGAACGTCAATTTTCACAGGATATCTCTAACTAGTCACTTCTGAAAACATTGTCTGTTGCTAATTAAGTCTGGCACGTTTCTGTCAGATAGGCAGGGAATGTTATTTTCCACGCTAGAGATGGGTCAATTATGGTACAGAAAAATTGTGGCTCCCTCGCAAATTAACAGCAGGGCCAAATATAGACATGAAGAATCCTGAATAAGATCAGAGGAAAAACTAAGATCCTAAATAATTATTCTACTTACACAAGGATGAATCAAAGCCATTACAAATTTTATATGTGAGGGGAAAAAAAAAGAGAATCTTTTCAAAATATTCAACAGACAATCAGATCATAGCTGTGATGTGTGGGGCACACCATTTAAAGCCTTTCTGTCACTGATACAGAATATTTTGTTGATATTTGTCTTGTTGGGAAAATAACTTCTACCCTGAATCCACAGAAGTTTTCCAGCAAGATATTCTCTAAATTACTCTGCCTTGCAGAGGCAATTAATTTAAGTAAATCTGATTTTTTGAAATCAGACATTAAAATAAGTCTTAACCAGCTGCAACCGTTTTCGGAAACTTGGCAAGAATTGTTTTTCACTGCTTGTTTTAAACCAGAAAACAAACATTACACTCCAAGTATTGCCAGATATTTGGCAATTTTTTACAATGGCACAGACTTCTATTCAGTTCTCAGGAGTGACTTCATAACATGGTGACAATATGGCTTCTGATAGTTAGAACACATAAAATGGTCTTATTCTGCTCTAGAGCTGGATGCTAAGAAATTATTCTGTGCTCAGTGGTAAGGCTGCTGATGCTATTGCCAAAACCCTTGTATTTTCCTGTCCTGGTGAAATGTTTTTGCCATGCTTTTGTTATTGTTAATGACATTTAATGCAGCCTATAATGTGCTACCATTATCCCTGACCACAGGAAAACATGGTTTGTACCTGAAGCAGCTCACAATCTTTCTGATTTAGACCTTATCTGCATTCAAGATCTTTTCCAGCATAATACTTTTGTTGCCTTTTTTCTTCTAGATGTTACTATAACACCAATAAAAACTTCAGTGTGCAATGCAAAACAAAATCACCACAGATATGCTCTCTTTGCTATACAGGGACAACTACATGACTGAATGATGTTTTACAGGGCTGTAACAACAAGCAACGGGTTGTATTACTTTAACTACAGCAGTATATTTAAAGTGGCACAATTTTGGAACACAGACAAAGCCTTATTTACCACTTCAGGTATAACAGCTGCATAAAAAAATATACTCCATGGATAAATCATCCCATGATGGTGGCAAAATACTGCATTTAGCAACTCTCTCTGCCAGTAAGAGTCTCAACAAAGCTTCAGACACCTGCTAATGGAAAATAGAGAGGCTGCTTATTTTCATTACCTTCAAAGTTTTTGTGATACTAAGCTTTGCATGTATCAGAAATTACTGATTTTGTTTCCCCTGTGGAAATTCAAACTTTGCTGAAAAACAAAGACAAAGGATTTCCAGTGTTTTCCTGACTTTTTTCAACAAGCTATGATACTCAGCTTTTGTGTTCCCTAACCCAAACCTGCGCTGACTATATCTCAGGAGACATTAATGTGGGAAAAAAGAATTGAGCTACATTATCCCCATTCCATGTCCATGTTTTGCCACAGAGAGACAGGGGTACTTGTCACCTGCCTATTGCTCCCTGAATGTCAGGTATGTCCCATATGCAGTCAGGTTCCCAAAATAAATAGAAACCTCCTAATGCTGTGGTAGTATCTATCATTTGGGAACAGCTGGAGTATGAAAGGATTTGTTAATTTTCCTTTAATTTTTTTTTTTTCTAAAATTCAAAGGGGATTTTCGGGTTTCCTGGAGGTTTAGTATTCTTCTATCTACCATCTGTCCAACCAGATAGTTACTTAAGCAGACAAAGCTTAAGCAGAAAATACTGCCCAGGCATGGAGTTTTTTTGAAAGCAGTTTAGACTATATTATGCTTTTCACAACACAGAAAAGTGAGCTGCAATCATGTGACACATTGGAAAACATAATTATACTTCTCTTTTTAAACTCCTTATCTTCAAGCTATTCAATATACTTTTGTAAGTACATAGCTTTTGTGTGAGAAGGAGAAAAAAGGGGATCAAACGAATATTGCTGCTAGTTATGGAATTTCAACATGGTAGGACTGCACAGCAGGCAAGTGCATGGCAGTGGCATGAATTCCTACTGGCTGTGAACACCTTCTGTACAACTCACACAAACATTACCAAATGAGCAGAAGGATTTTTTTAAAAATTTCTGATACATTCAATATTGCTTCCAGGTCATAATCATTCCACTGATGCCCCTCTGAAAAATTCCATGTTTCTACAAAGCTGGACTTTGGCACATGCACGTCCTCCTCTGTGCCTGGCTGGGGATGGCTGGGCCACTGCAGAGGAGACCAACATGGAATCCTTGAATCCCACAAGACACCACCACACCCTTTCCAACCAGGCAGAGTGCCCAGAAGCTGGTACAACATGGGAACTTCCTACTAGTACAAGGCTTCAAGGTGAGATACACTTTCAGGAAGTGAGGCAAATAAGCACAATTGCTTAAAGTGTTTTTAGAGCTTTTTAAAAGTTTTTATTCACTTTACTTTTTCTACTGAGCTGATTCTTTCTACTCTAGCTGATAGCAAAGATCTAGTGAAACTCTAGCCTTGAGACAGAAAAGTAAGAAAGTAAAAAGTTATCAGCCTCAGCAAGCCTGCAGATGCTATGGTTCACTGCTGAAGTTGCATTCATGCAGCTCTCACCATAAAAAAATATGCCAGACAAGTTCAGGGGCAGGTTAACATCAATGGATGTACAAAATTTCTAATTTGTTGTTGTTGTTTTGCATGTAATAGTTTCTTGAAAAGGGTCTGATTTTATTTTTAAAGCAGTTCTGAAGCAAGTTAGATATCCATGAAAGCTGTCAGATACCCAGTAATGGGATTCTTTCTTTTACTTTTTTCTTTTTTTTTCTTTTCTTTTTTTTTTTTTCTTCTTTTTAATGGGAAAGAAATAAGATCTCCAATAAATCCTTATTTGGTGTTTTTAAATGCTGGTCAGGACAAGACTCCTGGAGCAGTTTAAATTCCTGTAGTCCATTCAGCCTTCTGCCTCTTGGCTGCAGCTGCCAACAAAGGGTTATTTACTGAGTGCCAGTTGTGGCAGGACATTTTGCAACGCTGAAGGACCAAAGGGCACAGCACAACTTGCTTGGAAAAAAACGCCTCATCGAGGACCTCATGAAGAAAAAAAAAAACCCAACAACCTAGAAACAAAAAAATAACCAGTACTGAGGATCTTCTGTCTGACGAAGACTGAAAAGTATTTTAAACCTCATTAGAAAAATAAAGTTTGCCTATTTCTCCTGTTTCATACACTATGCAGGAAAGGAACACATATGCTGTCACATTCATATTTTACGGGCTCTTTTTTTCCCCCAAACCTTCGTACCTCAGATTTGAACTTTAAACTTGTGACAGTGTTATGTTCATTAGAATAAAAATCACTTGCTATTTCCATTGCAAAGCTCCCCCCCAGAGGTTATCTTAGCTGTTTTATAAATCATATCAGGAGGAAAGCTGGCATAAAGGTTGACAGCTCACTCTAGATAATCACTTCCCCTTCTCTTAAGTGACTTTAAGGAGAAAGGAGCATGTAGCTTGCCAGTTCAGTTTTTAGTGGTCAAGCATCCACATCTACCCACCACCAACACGCTGACTAAATTAGCTTTTAAGTATTTTACTGAAATGCAGGAAAATCACAATCCTGCTCAGAAGGAGAATGAATCTCAAACATTCATCAGCTATCAAGCCATATTTTCTCTGTCCTTCCAGGGCAGAGCTCATTACACAGAATGATATGAACTCCAAAGCCCTTTGACATGGGGTCCTTGAAGGGAGGCTGGGGTTCAGATTACTGTTCATTTATCAGCTTCCTCAAGTATTGGATTGATTAGACTCATAGCTTATAGAGGATATGATTTTAACATTAAAGTCCTGTATCGTGGAGGCAGACAAATGAAGCAAGTTAGATCTTGTAGTAAACAGAACCTACAACTCAGGGCAAGAGCCTATTAACTAGGAACTTAAAGGGAATAAACAGGCAACAAAAGAATCCTGGGTTTAGGAGAAAAGGTCACCTTGCCTATTATACTTTTTCTACATACAAAGATAAAACTAAATCTTGGGCAGAGAAACTGAAGCAGCCTGGAAATGGTGCCAAATCTTCCCAGGCTGTATTAGAAGGGGGGTGGGGGTGGGGAAAGGAAGCAAGCCATCCCTGTAACATGGCACTTGCCCATGACCTGATTACAGACTTTTGTCAATCAATAGGAATCTTTCTGTTTCTGTTGGACGTTGGAGTCAGTGTGGTCGGAAGAGAAGGGTTCCCTATAGCAGGTAACGTGATGGGTCACAGGCAGTGGATGGGAAGCCTTTCTTGGAAGTTGGTTGTGATAGTAGCAAATATTATGGAGAAAAAAACCCTGAGAATATTAACTTGAAACATAGATATGATTCATCTGCTAATCACTGCATCTATCCCTGAAACTGTTGTATCTTAGTTAAATAAGGATAATAAGACTGTCCTTTATAAAATGGATAATACTGAAAGTGTGTATCAGTAACTAAGATATAGGGAGCTTATTTTCTCACTGTCTCATAACACAGAATCAGAAGACAAATTCAGGTCAATATCATTAGGCAGAATAAAATCCAACCCTGAAAAAACAATACTTTTTTACTCAGCTTATAATTGGACTTTGATATTAATTTCACTTGGAAGCCAAGAACTTGACAGATATCAAAAAGGACTGGATATTTATGCAGACAATGAAAATTATCTATATTATTATTAATTTTGGGGAACAAATGTTAGGAAAATATGCTTAATTTTATACTTCAGATATTTGGCAGCTATAAACTGAGCAGTCTAAACTGATGAAGGCAATGAGTAGTTCACTTTGGTTGCCCACAACTAAATAGCTAGCTCGAGTGGCGTGGAAATAAAGGAACTTCTGAAAGAAGAACAAGACCCGAATAACAATAATTTGGCAATAACTTGCACAAAATACTTCCAGTTAAAGAGATATTATACAAGGCACTACACATTGCAGTTGTTACTAATTCTCAGTCTTCCTATTAAGCTGATCTTGGCTTGTACAACACCCCCAGGAACCAGATGAACCTTGTATCTAGTACACCCTGGTAGTTCCAGAACTTGGCAGCCTCTTTACACTGATGGCAGATATTATATTTAAGTATTATGCAGTTATTTACACACATAAATCTTAAAAAGACAAAGGACTACATGAGACACCACCCAGTAAAGTGGGTCAGGGTTGAAGGTGTGTTTGCAGGTAGGTGGAGGGACACTGAGTATCTCTCATTACCAGAGCCTTGCTACGTGGTTCTGAGTCTTTATTTTCCAGACCTGTCAGGTTCCCTCAAGTCCACATGAAGGAGATGTTGTAAAATGCACAGATTCCTCGTGTGGTGCAAAACCACTGAGTAATGTTTATCTGATTTTTCAACATGAGGAGTTTGCAGTAGCAGAGCTGGGTGTGCACTTGCCCTTGAGCAGATACTTTGCCTAGTTCTCACCTGTCACTGGTTCAGTGCTGAGAAACAGAACTGGAAGGCAACTAAGAAGATCAATATTGTGCTTTCTCTAAAGGAAGCAAAGAGGCAAGGAAATTCTGAACCAAAGCCTCTTTGTTGTGTCTTCCACCTGACTTTGTGCTTCCTGAATGCAAATTCTTGGAAATGAAACACGGGAACCATCAAAAAAGAGGAAATGATTTGAGGGAAGAAGGGCCATATTTGACTTCTAGTGAGACTACCTTTTGAAGGAAAGTAGTTAGAATTGGCTTCTTTTTTCATGTAGCCATTAACTTCTTTAATGAGAATCTGATGGAACAAAGATGCAGCTATTCCAGAGCCTGGCTGAACACTGTTATTGCAGTTACAACTAAAGTATGCTTTTAACTTTGCAGCTTATGATGAAAGGAAGTTATTGCATCAGTGGGAGTTCCTGGCAATACTTAGATTTCCAGAAATGAGCTTGCCTTTGGTAATCTCACAGAAAAAGAAACAGTGCAATGTTGCTGGGTGCCTAGGTCAGTGAGAAGTTAGGACACAAATCAGAATCAACAGGGTCCATTGTCTCCAGGAGCACAAGTGACATAAAGCGTCTTTCAAGCAGCCAGCAGTATTCTTCCCCCACTGGGAAACCAGCTTCTCCCTGTTTTGCTGGTTAGAGATGTGAAAAGGTCGGGGTGGTACTCACTCCTCCCATGCATCTCCTTGGCAGTTTCTAAGAGCATAGCTTCGTTTCAGCATGTACACTCAGACCATTCATGGGTACTCGTAATAGTTTGGGAGAAGAAATGCCTGGGACACAGACTTTTGGGGGCCAGGGGATGTCTGTTTCAACAAGAATAAAATATCAATGCATCTACAAGCCCATTGCCATTTTGCCTTTGATTAGGACACTGGAGATAATCTCACTCTTATAAAGATGTAGTTTCTCCAGAATGCTTTCTGAAAGCATCAACATGTGCTGTGGGATGAAGATACTGCCTTGTTTACTCCAGACTCACCTTAACCCCCCCAATTTTACAGTCTTTCTGCATTTTGCTGTTACAGATGCCAAGCCATTTGTATGCCTACCCTGTTGTACTAACCTGGAATTATTAAGTTAAATGATTATGAATTTGGCTGTATTTCATTGCTTCTTGGATGTGGACAGTTCAATACAATTTCTAACCTGCACATGTTTGCTGCCTGGGGGCTGTGAGTCATGTTTGCTTTAAAAGAGGCAGCACTCACAGACTGTCATTCAGCTGGGTTATTAGAAACAGAGCACTATAAGAATTACTCTGCCACCTCCTCACCTCTAAATATAGCTGGTATGCGTGGGTCTTAAGCAATTTAACTAGTCTGAGAAAAGGTCTCATTCCAAATAATCAATTAAAAATCCATCATTTTAAGAACTATGTGGGCCTCAGGCCAAATGCATCTTGGATGTAATACCTTTGACTGTTTAATGCTAATATTAATTATTGGTATTACAGCTCTAGATCCTAACTCAGAATGAAATTTCTTTGCACTAGCAAAGTCCTGTTCCAAAGAGTGAACTATTTAAGTAGGCATGATGGACAAAGAGCAGCAGCAGAAAATCATCATTATTCCCTGCTTCACGGATGGGAAACTGAAAGACAGATTCAATGACCTGCCAAGGGTCACATAGAAAAAAGAGTAATTCATAAATCCATGTACAAGGTCTTAAACCATGAGATTTCCTCTCATTCTTTAATCAATAATAAAACACCACAGAGGTCTAAGAATCTAATATCTGTAAAACTGCTCCAAGGTCTACAGGCATTATACAATTAATTTCCATTAACAGCAATGTTATCTGAGGGCACTTGATACTGACCAGAAAAGTAGGCCTTGCAGACTTTGCAGGTTTTAAATAATGTTTTAATAGAGAATATAAAAATCAGAGATAGTCTAATTAAAATAAAAACAAGGGGAAACAATTACCAACCCTTTACCTACGCTAAAATTAAAGGAACTGATTCAGGAAGTAAACCAATGTTTTAAAAAAAAAATCAGGCCTAGAAAAAACAAAGGCTGTGAGTGAAAATACTTATAATGGATTTTCCCTTTTTGAACGAGAGTTATGTTTCTCAGTGTTATGTATGTTGTTGGCTTGACCTTTAGGGCTGTACTCGGCCACATTTTTTAACTCCCTCCTCCCCTACTAGCACAAAGGATTACCAAGAGAAATTCTCACAGATTCACCTGCCTGAAGGACTTGGATTTCAGAAAACACATCAAGTATCAAAGAACTTGCAACGTGATCACAAGAACTCAGCCACACTGAGTTGCATAAGACAACACCTGCATGTTGCAAGGAAGCGGATGAGCACTGTGGGAAAAGTTCAACTCACCCAGCACCCATAAGGCCAACACAAGGACCTTCCATAAATACTTGAACCCCTTCTACCTAAATCCCTCATGTATTTCCACAAATGGAACAAGAATCTTCACTATGTTGTGCAGTACATAATCAGGACTCAGCATGTATAACATTTGAATCTTCCCATCACCATTTCTTATTATTGCTTGTTAAACCAGTATAAAAAATAAGTTAAAAAAAATTACTGCTCCAATAATCTTGAATGTTGAAATGAGTTATGGTCATGTCTAAATTTTTCACAATATACATTGTTGACATAAATGCAATTGCACAGTTTAAAATATATATCCACTTTTATGTGTTGTAACAAGTTTGACTTTCATTTTATTCTTTTGAAGCATATAGCTAAACTGGAACATGTAGTTGTTCCAGTTAAAACATCAAATAGCACTTCTTATGTTATTTTTAGTACAGCATTGATACACTTATAGCATTGTGTCTCAGTTTGATGAGACAGGAGTGTTTTGCTAAGGAGAATGAGTTATAAGGAAAACCAAAACTCCTCCCTCTAAGCACCTGTAAATCCAAAATTAAGTGGCTGCAATTGAGAAAGTGTGGAGAAAGGAAAAATAACAGCCCTTTATTAAAGGATATATGTGTATTGGCAGAAACAACAAAAGTACATAAAGAAAACAACCAAACAGTAACCCTATACCCAAAAATCCCCTTCAAAAAAAGTAAACAGTTCAGTTTGCGCTTTTTTTGGCACAATTCTCCCCACAGTCAGCAGCGAGTGCTGCTGGATCTCTGGAGGAGCAGACCCTGCAGTGGTCTGTGCTGGCTGGCAGGAGACACTGTTGGATCCAGATGTCGCCGTGTGGAAGCTCCAGGTGTGCAGATGAAACCAAAATACAGATCTTTCCTCCCACAACGAGAAAAGGGAAAGAGGAGAGAAGGGGTTCTGCTCAAGAAAACTCACACAGTCTGTGGCTGGCTGTGTCACTTCCCCTTTTTCATTGATGCGTACAAAAAAAAACACTGCTAAAACACGGGAGCAGAGGAGGGGAAAACGGTGACCTTCTTCCCAAATAATTCCTCTCCAATGAAGTCCGGGTAGGTCTGGGCTGGGGCAGAAACAGGGTGCAGGCAAACCGAGGCCAGAAAAAACAGCAAGGCATCCAGGCTAAGAGGAAGGTAACCTTGGAGCTTTTCCAACCCACACCTTGCCCCTAGAAGAGGGAAAAGGAAAAAAAAGCCTCCTCACCCCTCCACACAGACCTTGAGGGCCATCAGTCTGGAATTTGAGTCTCCTGGCCAGTTCTTTTGCATTAGTCAACTACCCAAGGCAAAACCAACCTGCCCATTCAACATCCCTCCCACACAGTGGGGCAGGGGGGAAGGAAAAAATCCCCTGCTCAGTTCCTTTTTTTTTTGTTAGAACAAGCAAACCCATGATGCATTGATACCACCAAAAAAGTGGAGAAATTAAACCACATTTTTTACAATCTGTCCTAGTCCTCCAACATTCCCAATATGTAAATCAAACTGACAAAAGACTCTAAGAAAACTCCTGGCTAGTACATTTTAACCACCACTGATTCTGCAGAAAGACATTACAATACTACACTATTGTCCTTCCTTCCAGTGTTACCAATGAACTTTGATTCTCTAAGGAATTTACACAGGAAGCCACCCAGTATTCTTTGTTAAAACTATTGCACGGAAGTGCAGAAGTGAAAAATTAAGTTTGATGCTTTATCAGAGATGCCAAGTTTACTGGCTGGCACGGACTTACTAGATGGAAACTTTGTTCCATCGGTGTTTATTCTGGTAAGTTATCTTCAGCTGTTGTAGGCCAAAGTTCTTTGATAATATATGCCATTGCCATAATTCCCTGTGCTTGCGAGAGGTAAGCTGCAGATAGGCCCCTCTCATTCAACACCCACTCTGTGAAACTTCTTTTTCAATGGGAAAACTCAGGTTTAAAGGAGGTGCCACTACTTGTGACTGGGCTTTTTTTCAAAAGCATAAAATAATTGAAATCCTTGTGAGCCACTCAAGCCGAGTGTGAGCCACAAGGGAGAAAAAAAATAATCTGTTGCCTTCAATAGGGTTTGGATGAGGCCTACTGCAGTGGAAGAAACAAATCAGCTACTCTTATTTCTGCAAGAATAGTAGTCAAAGGACTTGAATTCAAGCGAGTTAGTATCAGCCCACTAAGCAACAGTTATGTTTTATGTGTCTCTGAACATTGAATAAAAGGTCATGAAAGTTTCTAGGTGGCTTGTTTATTCAACATGATTTATTAAAGGAAGGGAGCTTGGTCTGAAGCTCATGGAATTAATGGAATGTCCACAGAGTTTAACAGGACCTACTGTGGAAGGCCAGTAGCAGAAAGACTGCATTCAGAAAAATCAGGCCACTGTAATGTGTTCTTGACCTCCCTTATGTAGAACTAATATCAATTTATCGGCCCCGTCACGGGAAGAGTAGAGGGAATACTGAGTGCTAAGGAGTGACAAAGAGTGCCTGAACTGGCTTCAAAAGTAGAGTGGGCACAATTTCAGAGAGGTTTCTCAGAGGCTGAAAAATGAGATGGTGCACCCGAAAATTCAGAATTAAATGACGTAATGAAGCAACGTCACTAAAAATTAAAAGAAAATGTGAACTAAGAGTAATAGTGAACACATATATAACCTAAGAATATGGGGTTAGAATCTGCCCTTGTCTTAAAAGGTTATGCAGAGTAGATAAGGGGGTTCACTCACACTGCTGAACAGCAGTTTGCTTTGACTGCTGCAGACTGGGAAGACAATGAAGTGTCTAAGTGCATCATGCAGTGCAGTGCTAACAGCTGAAAAAAAAATAAAGGGATAGTAAAAAACTACATCTTCAAACCAGAGATAGTCACATAACTCTGTTAAAAGTCAATTAAACTCATGTTATGAAGTTAAGGGGAAATCCTGTAGTCTTGCCTAGGAGGGGCAGCCAGTTTCAGCACAAGGAAGGACATGGCTTGACCTCGAGATCAGCTCAGTTGGTTAGAGCGTGGTGCTAAGAATGTCAAGGTCGTGGGTTTGATCCCCCTATGGGCCATTCACTTATGAGCTGCACTTGTTGATCCTTGTGGGTCCCTTCCAACTCAGAGCATTCTGTGATTCTGGCTTTGACAGACTTCATATTACAGTCTGAAAGATCAAAAGAGATCTTCAGAGAGATTTATGAAGCCCATCAGCATGTTTTCCAGGGCAATAGGACACGGACTAGGAGGCAGATGTATGTCAGGTACCTTTGTTTTCTTCTCTTCTTCGGATACAGTCAACCACATTTCTCCAACTCTCTTCAACTTGCAAGCCCATGAAAATCACTTATTCAGCTTCAAAAGAAAGTAATTTTTCTTGTACAAAGACAGTGCTACCATTAGAGGCCTATAGTGCCTTTCACAAATAGGCACCTCTGTGGAAATTAGAACAGGGTGAAAAGCAGCAAGGGCTCAATTCCCAATAGTCTTGGTGTAGCCACCAGCGTAGGAAGTCAATCTTCCATGGAACAGGGCAAAATCCTGAAGTCCTTGAAGAGAGATGATTACTTTTTTTAGGAACAGTTTCTCATTCTGTCTTGCTGTGCAGCTCCTACACTCATTCTATACATGTATATATATGTTGATGATTCACTATAGCTACTGTCAAGGACATATTTGTCCCTCTGCTTCAATACATGCAAACATATACTAAAGTGCCTTCACCAATATGAGAGAAGCTCATTCCTGCTGAAAGAAGGCAAGGTTACTGCTTTGCCATCCCTCCCATGTAAGGAGCCACATACACAATTTTCCATGGCTTGGAAAAGCACCTGGTTTTGCTCCATAAGGAAGTGACCTGCCCCAGATCTGTACCGTCTCACATTGTGATGACTTCTCTCCCACTCTGAATTCAACACTCCTGGCCAGAGTGCTAGAGATGGGATGAGAGAAGAGGTGAACTCAAGGTCTTTCCCTGATGCATGGCAGAAAAAGGCTCTGTTTCTCCTGTTTGCCTTCACCCCAGGAAAGGCCTGTGGATTCCTGTTCTGCAGAAGGGCAGAGTGGAGTATTTCAGAGCTCCCATGTGCAGCACACACAGGCAAGAAAAACCTGGCCTAAATGTGAAAAGACAGATTACAGTGAAGAAAAAACAACACAACAAAAACTTGCACAGCTACCAGAATTATGTTATTGAGGGTGCTATTTGTCATCCTCTGTATAATAGAGCATACATTTTGAAACAGGGTGGCAATTCCATTTCACTCACTCTTCTCTTTCCTATTCCACAAGTGTCATTGAAGGTAAGCAGCAAAGTCACCCTCTTCGTGAATTTCTCAAACTGAAATGCTCTCCTGAGGATTGTTATCCTGCTGCTATGTGATCTAGTCTGGAAGCCTGCATGTACCAAATTAAAGAGAACTCTATGAATCAAAGCTGAGAGACTTGGTACTGAGATATATAATGAGCACAAGAGCACGTTAGGCCCAGTCCTGCTTCCACAGAAATGAGCAGCAAGGGTCTGATTCTGATTTTGCTGATCCAGCTATAAATCAAGAGCAACTTCACTGAAGCAACATCAGTAAAAAGTGAAAAAGCAGCCTTTCGGCCACTAAATTCCCAACATATCACGGGCTGTATTTAGTACAAAACATTGTCCCAGCTTGACTTTGCCTGCACAGCCATTCTGGGAGAAAATGTTGAGGAAATGTTCAAAGTGTGTCTTAAGAGAAAAATGGTTATGATACAGCAGAGGAGTGGGTTAGCAGAGCCTATTGAGGCCCCACAAACTGCCCAGATAAAGAAAAAAACCAACAGGGAGCCTTCTCAGAGTCTGAACTAAGCAAGAATACTACTCTCCCCCTGCTGTACTGTCAGATCCTCCTGAGTCCTGACCTGGAGGCAAGATTTGATGACCAGATTCCGTAAAATTTTATGTGTTTATGAGCACTCTTTATTCAAGCTAAATAGGCAGTGAAGCTGAATATCCCTTTGTATTGAGAGACTTAAACCAACAGAGAGCATCAAGCTAAGCCACAACGTGTTATATCAGCCAAAAGATTTTCACCAGGATGAGTTAGAATTGCAATGGCAAGCAAATTAATTAGTTGCAACAGAGTGTTACAGAAACACTGGTTATCATGGCTTGGACATGAAACAAAAAGAAATCGTATTTTTGTTAAGGCATAGCATTCCTCAGAATGGCAAGATTGAAGCTATGAGAAAGAAAATTGCTGATATTTACCAGAGGAATGTATGATTTTGTGATGTTCTTTGTAAATGGGATTGCACCAAAGAACATCATCACCACTGGAGAGAATAATTGCATCCCTATCTTCTCAGCTCTTTATCTTTTTAATGAGAATTGCCTGGCAAAGCACCATATACTGGGTTGCAACTCTGCCTAAAGAGGATTTGTGTTTGAGTAGTGACTGTGTATTTGTAGTCTATTATTACTGGGCATTATATGGACCACAAAATGAAAAATGGTCCCTGTCCCAATTAACTTTTAAATAAATTACATAACTCCTTTTTCTACAAGCTAAAAGATGAAGTAAGATGCAGACTTTTGTCTTGCTGCTGTGGTTTGTTTGTTTTTATTTCCCATCCCAGTGCTTTAGGGAGCGAGCCTCTGCTAAGTATTTCTGCAGCTGTTCAAAAGCAATCTTATTGCACAATACAGTATCTGAATAATTGTCTCAGGTGACTATTAAAGTCTACTACTGCACCATAAAACCACAAGGAATAATCTTGCACCACAGCAGAAAATATCCGACAGCCAACCCTGCAGAGTGTCATTCCTGTTAGGAGAGAGCTACTGCAACTAAGTGAAGATTCAGGAAGACAGAAAGAGCACAGGGAAGGCTGTGGACCTTAAATTGTTTCTTTCCTTGCTGACTAAGCAAAAGCTGCTGATTGTTGAATATTGAATTGTCTGTATTCAGCCCTGGCCAGCTGAAGTCAATGGACATACGTCGAGGAAGACTTTAACCTGTTCCATGTGAAATGTTTGTCTTCTCCTTTCCCTCTCTGTCACTCCTTATGGCCTTTTATACACTGCAGTAAAGGAACCCCTTTAAAGCCTAAAGTATGGTAATGCAGTTTAATTGTGGTTGGTTGGCCTGTTGGGGATAAAACGTGCTGGTTCCAAGTATTTTTGCTGACTCTAAACTTGGCTCTGTATAGAGAGCTGGAGGAGGGGAGATTACTAATAAAAATAGCTCTGCTAGCTGGGGAAGCTATGTATACTACAAAGTTACTGTTTGAGTAGGCCCTATAATTGCAGATAATTGATTTTTTTAAAACAATTATGTTTGCCTCATACTGAGTACACAGCACTCCTAACCCTTACATAAGAACAACTCACACACAAATGTAGCTCTCAGACAGGTACACTTCGGGCACCCTTTCCTGCCTTAGCAGAATATACTCTGCCTTCATTACACAGCTTCTTTCACTCTGTGAGTTGGAGACAGCTGAATTGTTGAAGGCAGAAATCTCCTGACTGCATTTCCTGTAGGATGAAAACAGGCTTCCAGAAGCCAGGGGATCTGTTTCTTCTCCCCACATCCTCTGTTGCAGTCCTTCTACTGAATGCCACGCACAGTCCTACCGTCAGATCTGTGATACTTGCCTGTCAGCAGGACAGGTGATTACTACTAATCAATATCTTGGTTACAAGAAACACTTCAGTTCATTCTTTCAGATGGTTACTCCTTAAAAATAACTACCTAAGCAGGAGTATCCCTTTCCTTCCCTGCCTTCAACCCTTATAATCATCACTAAACTGCCAGGCAGAAGCTAATCTATTAGTTAACATGGTTCATGTCCCATCAGTGACATATATATATAAATTGTTAAGAAACTCTGATTTGAATGACTAATAACATGTGCCAGGACCATTTAGCCTATGGACATTCAACTGTGATATGAATCCAGTTAAGATTAACAGTGACCAAAGGTCATAAAGTGGTTTAGTACCCTCACAGAAAGATGAGCTTGCTTCAGTCCGCAGGGCCTGGCTCCTTCACTGCCTTACATAATACCTACATCTACATGAGAATAAACAACTTTATATGTATTTGTCTACAAACACACCAGGTCTGTCTGTTATCTCTTGTCTGCAGACATAACTCGGCAACCTCTTGCTAGATACCTTTTATTATCTCTATCTTCTCAGTAGCTTCACTCCAAGTGATTGCACTGTGTGCATTTGGAAAGGCACTGTGGCAAGAAATCTTCCAGTTTGGTCTCTAGTTATATAATTTCCTTGTGTTTCTAGAGCAGAGTAGTAGTACAAGTAAAACCTACTGGACTCTTATATCATTATATTATCTTATATTAATGATCAAAATCTCAACATCTTTCTGAGTTGCTCCTCAACTGGGATATCAATCTGGTAGGGCAACAGATAATTTTCCTGTATTGTAGTACTGCTTAGGATATGTCTGCACTTGATTTTTGATCTGGAAGACTAAGGATAACCTTACTCGTTTTCTCTTTAAATGACCAGTAAATAAGCTTTGTAAATAAGCATAATGTATAAATTATGTATAACTGGGCATATAATCAGCAGATATGGCCACTCCTGTGTTTTGTGGAAATGTATCCTTTTCTTTCACTGCTTGTTGGTCACCATCCCCTGTGAATGGTCATTTAAACCATAAGCTATTGTTTTTGCCTCACAAATGAGCATCTTGAACTCTAAAAAAAAATGCCAAATTGTGATACTGAGAACTGTTGTCCTCTTAACAGTGGTGTGAACAAAAGCAGTGGATGGATGAACACTGCTCTTTTGGAGTTAGAACCTCAACCAAAAGGCAGCTTACGCTAGAGAAGACATTGCTGAGTTATACCCAGAGAGTGTTCCCGACTGAAGAAAGATCCTTTCTTGCTGTTTTTGAAGCAGTTCCTCAGAGAAACCAGGCAGCAGCTTGAGATCTTCTGAAGCAGAAGTGTGTGAATCACAGCAAAATTACACAGGTGTCAACACTTGATATAGTGAAAGTTCTCCCAAACCAGAACACGTAGGTTTTAATGGAGTAGCACAAAAACTGACTCTGGTCCATTATACTAAACATTCCATTTGACAATTAAACAGTTCTTCAGATTTTGAGATAAAATATGGACTGAATATTAGTGTTCATGATTTGTTTTTTCTCTGCAAAGCATTGGTTTATTTCATGCAGGAAACATACTTTGTCAATTTTACTTGAAGAAAGTACTAATTTATATTATCAGGGGGATGGTGAGCAAAACCTTGAGGTATGGTGAAAATGTACTGTCTGTGCCTTCTTTACCACTCTACTTATGGTGAATAAATGGAGCCAGGGAAGGAGAGAGGACCGAACAATGCTGATCAATATATACCTCTCCCTGGCCCTTCCTGCAGTTAAAATAGAATGATTACACTTATCTGGCCTTCTTGGGGAGTATCTATTCCTTGCTAGAGGTTAAATGAAAAACTCCTTTATTCCTACTTTTATGCTGACCTTAAACTCGTCCTGGTTCTACTGTCTCTGGCTAGAGGGATAGTTCTTCAAGGGTTGCTGACATGAATGAGGTTTGCAAGATCAAGCCCTTCATGATCGGTATAACCCTGGGCATTGGGCTGATATGGCATCCCTGATTTACAAGAGTTATCCCGTTAATATCCAAGGGACAATTCACATGAGTAAGGACTGTAAGAATGGGCCCCTCAGGAGCAACTATCACCACAGTTATGTATCCAACCTCACTTAGATCACAGCAGTTTTCAAATGTTCTACAAGCACTTTATGCTGCTAATGAACTTTGAGAAGCAAATAGACCTTGAGCACAAGTTAATTTCTGCTTTACTATTTCTGCTTTCGACTATTGGCCCACTTTGCACTCTTCTTAGACTCTTCCCTTGAACAGCTTAGGAATCTGAACCTTAACAGTGGTTCAGTGTCTGCAAGAAATCTTGGGGTTTTTTTCTTGTTTCTTCCCCCCGCCCCCATCTATCTTTCTTTGTTTTTTTCTTTAATTCTGTCTTTCCTTTTTAATTTTCTTGTCTTTCTCCTTTCTCTTTTTTCTTTTATCTAATTTTCTCTTATGTTATTTCCTTTTTCCATATTTTGTATTTTTCTTTTTTCTTTATTAATTAAATTTTCTTTTCTTTTTATCTCTTCTCTTCCATCCCCTTCTCCTTCCTCTTATTCCTTCTTTTCTTTCTTTTTATATGTCTATATTTGTTTATTTTTCTTTTTAACTTTTTTTTTTTAAATTTTCTTCCTCTTTCCTCCTTCTCTCCTCTTTCCCCCTTCTCTCCTCTTCCCCCCCCCCTTCCTGACCTCTTCCCTTCCTCATATCTTCTTACCTGTACCTTCCTCAGAACCAGGTGAATTCAAAGCAAAGAGGGTAGGAAAAAATTAACAAGGTGTTGGCCTCAAAATTCAAAGATTGAGAGTATAGCAGCAGCTTTCCCAATTTCATAAGTGTTTTTTGAAGTCACATAAATCTATCTGAATTTCCATAATCTGTAATACTGGAATGTGAAATCCAAAGAAAAGCATGAAATTTGTAGAATTTCTAGCTAGGTTTCTGCTTCTTTTTATATCCTACCTTTGACTAATGAAAATAACCTTTCTCCTGTTTTTCTGGTGTTTCCAGGTGTAGTTCTGAGATTTGTGTATAAATCAGTTACAGCTTTTCTTCTCAAGTATAATAATGTGTATTTAGTTTAACTGTTAACTTAATAGGTTTACATGCTTTTTAAAGTGACTTTGGATATGGATTAGAATGTCAAACAAACAAAAAGGTGATAATAGAAAATAATTATAGTTTTCTTTCAGTAGCACTAATCATACCATGTGATTGTCATATGTGTTAGGTGTTGTAAAAAAATTTACAAAGATACAATTCCTGCCTTGAATTAAGTTATGAGCTTCAGAAATGCTTCCATGGTGTTTGAAATGGAAATCCAATCCCTGGGATGGACCCATGCTCATGTGAATTGTTTTGTTGACTTCAGCAAAAATACTATTTGCTGTGTCCTTAGTGAGAACAAAGGCTGTTGAACTCAACTTCTACTAACATTTTAAAACTGATATTACAGTTCCTGCTCAAACAAGTTTTGTTGTGTTTTGTGATTTATAAGAAGAGTCATGCAGGCATTCAACATAACAGGAAGCACAGAAGTCACACCAATGAATGCTGAACACATGCACCTAAGCCTAGGTCTCTTTCATAATGATGCAGCTTTAAAAATTGTCTCCCTTTCTGTCTCTGTACACATCTTTAGGATTATTTCTGAAACCTTTACTGGACACCTGAGTACATGTATCTCTATCTTCTTCAGTCCAGTTTATCATGAGCTGCTTAATCACAAGCATTGCTCCAGTTATGAGGAGTGGTGTGGGAGTAGCATGAGAAACATAATAGCATTCTGAAGAAGCAGAGGGAAGTTCAGACACCAGGGTTCCTCCTGCCATCACATTCTAGCACACTGGTAGGCAGTCTGTGGCCAGCTGTGAAGTTCCTTTATTTTTTGTTACACTTTGCACAACAACATGGTGCTCGTGGAACAGCACTGACGGCTAGGCAATGCAAGAATTTTTACATATTTTTCCTTTGGTGAAAGGTCAGACCCACCAGAGCAATGCAGGGGTTGAAGTGCTGATGTTTTAGGTGTTTCACATAGTTTTTAGGTAAGCTTGGCAGTTTGCACAATCGCTGCACATGGCGTGTCACCACCCACGCCCGGCTGGGCCAGTGTTTGGCTTTCCCCTGTCTCTAAGCCCAAGGGTGTTGGGACAGGAGGGCTTTTCCTTGCTTGCTTTTCCTGGTTTTATTTCTCTTCCTCCCAGGTACTGTTCGCAGGGGTCTCGGCCTGATCTGCCCTTTGACCGCCCCGACCCCTCAGCGCCCGGCGGCTGCGGGAGGGAGCGGCGCAGGCGGCCGGGACCGGGACCCGCCCCCGCGCCCGGCGGG
>VYXB01003816.1:753048-863151 GCA_013397135.1 Pachyramphus minor
CCGGCGGGGCAAGGCGGGGCCGGGCCGGGGCGGTGGGAGGCAGAGTCCAGGCGGGAGCCGTGGGAGCAGCGGGGTTGGATCACCGCGGGACGGGTGAGATGTGTGGGCGCTGCGCGGGGGCGGCTCCCGGGGCCGCTTCCCATCGCCGCCATGCGGGAGCGGACCCTCCAGGGGCGCTGGGCCGGGGTTTCCTTAGGGAGCGCTGGTGTGGTGGGGGCGGCGCGGGGCGGACTCGCTGCCCGCGGCGGGGGCATCTCCCCGCGGGGCCGGGGCGCTTCTGGAAGCGGAGCCCGAAGCGGGAGCGCTTGGAAAGGCCGCATTTCAAACACGCACAAACAATCCGCTCCTGTCGCTGCCAGCGGGACACGCGTGGCGGGAGCGGCTGAGGGACCTGCGCCCCGCGCGCTCCCGACCCGCACACGCGGTCGCTTGTGCCAGACACGTGTTTTGCAGAGCACTGTTATTATTATTACCCGGGTAGATCAAGCTGTTTGTAAGCCTGCCGAGCATATCTCCTAAAGCCTTGTGCTGTTTTAGAATGCGGGGTTTATTTTTGCTTTTCTGCTCGTGTTGAAATCACGAGTTCTCTGGTTTACTTTCATTTTGTATCCAAGGCATTATGGGCGCTGGGAGAGGCCAGCCCTGAAGCCAGGGAAAATGGGTAGATGTGGTGTAGTTCAGAGATGCTGGTGAACAGTTTCTCATGGCCTTGCAACATTTAGGGATGTCTTTTCAGCTTTAACATCCAGTAAGAAAAAAATACTCTGACGCCATGGATTTACTTTCCTTTTGTTGTGTGAAACTGTGTGCGCTTTCTGCTATGATAAGTGAAAAGTTACAGTTTCTGTCAGGGTTTATCTTGTGAACTGTGCTGTGATGTGAGAAGAGAGAGTTACACTGTATTTCCCATCGTCCCTAGACCCTGTGATAGGCCCGGTGGCCCAAGCACTGTTTTAGAAAGGATGAAAGAGGGAGCAAAATCCCATTAGCACAGCAGACAGGTCCTGGCAAGGCTAGGTTTGTTTTCTCTGAGCAAACTGCTGCTTACCTCCATCCTGCTCACTTTCTCTCCCGGGATGTGCCTTTAGAGCAAGTCTTCTAATGCTCTTGGCTCATGTAGTTTGGCCTTGTTTGGCAATAGCTGTCAGTGACTGTGCTGAAAGCAATATGAGGGATTGTTAGAACTGTAATCAAGTTAATATTAACTTTTTTATTCATATTGTTAAAATCATGTCACAGGAAAGAAGTTAACTATAATAAAAAGTTTGTTGATTTTCATCTCTAGTGAAGCTAACACATACTAGTTTTATGGATTCCTAGTCACTAAATGCATGGTTAAAGCACTTGATGAGGCAAAAGCCTTGTTCCGTGCAGAGAAGAAATTTAATATGCAAGGGGACATACTTTTCTTTTTACGTGCTCCTCATCACTTCTTAACTTTATGCTATTGATAAAAGGTACTGCTTCCATAGCACTGTGGGTTTGGTACGGTCTCACTGGAAAGAGACTTCATTAGCTTAAACCTCCCATGATAAAAGCAGAAATAGTTCTCTCTTTTTTGTCATTACAGCTTAATCTTTGCCCATGAATCATGCTAAAAGCAATTTTTAAGAACAAGGTCTCAAAGGAGAAAAATGCATGTTTAACTCAGTTTGATTACAAGTTATTGTTGGGTAGGAAGATACTGGTTAGTTTGAAAGCTGAAGTGCAATTATAATTGTGACATTTAAAAAAAATGTTAGGAATACTAATTTTCCCCTTCACATGCTGTAGAATTCATAGTATTGTCACACACTCTATCCTAGCAACTGCTTAAGGAAATTCACTAGTTCAAATGAATTGGTATAAAATTGTTCTAACTCCTTGTGTTATTTCATAATTGTACTAATTTCCGTGACTTAAATGTTGTTTCTGCAATTACATTAAATATTCTGCTGGTTTGTACTTTGACAGTTTGCTAAGCAGTTATAATNTATTGTTGGGTAGGAAGATACTGGTTAGTTTGAAAGCTGAAGTGCAATTATAATTGTGACATTTAAAAAAAATGTTAGGAATACTAATTTTCCCCTTCACATGCTGTAGAATTCATAGTATTGTCACACACTCTATCCTAGCAACTGCTTAAGGAAATTCACTAGTTCAAATGAATTGGTATAAAATTGTTCTAACTCCTTGTGTTATTTCATAATTGTACTAATTTCTGTGACTTAAATGTTGTTTCTGCAGTTACAAACCACCAGAATATTTAATGTACTTCGACAGTTTGCTAAGCAGTTATAATGGAAGCAAAATATTAGATAATCTTGAAGTTTTATATTATGCCATTGTGAAAATAAACAGAGGAAAAATTGCAAAAAGAAACTTTTCACAGTGGCAAAATTGTGCTGCCATTGCTGTGATGCTAAAAAACAAGGGTATTCTGACAACGTTGTTGTCAGAACTTTGGATTGCAATGATGTTAGCATAACTTTAATGTTTTTTAAAGGTCGTCTGTGAGAAGGAGAGAAATGGCTAAATCAACCCAGTTAATTGACAATGAAGTCTTCCGGGCTTATGCCACTTACACAGCTATTGTTCTTCTGAAAATGATGCTGATGAGTCTTGTAACAGCATACTACAGGCTCACAAAAAAGGTAGGAATTTGGGAATATTGTCTGTATTACAGTAGAAATTTGTATTGAAATACAGAAATATCACGTGTTTCTTTTCAGCTTTCAAAACTGCTGCCATTCATTGTCTTTCTCCTCCTTCTTCTAAAGATATTCTGAATTGGCATGCTGGTGTCCATTGGTCTCAAATGGATAATATCTTTAACCTAATTATGAGATAATTTTGAGACTGTATCTTATAGTTGTATTTGACTAACCCTACTCTTGTAAAATATTTCTGTTATTTTTAAATAAAAGTTTTTCATATCTGTAATTTCCACTGTGTTCTGCAGAAAGCTTGTGTCCAGGGTACCCAATTTACAAGGGTATCCAATTCACAATTTATAATATAATATATAATACCCAATTTATAAAGCAAATAAAGTGTGATATGGAGCCATATTACGTGAATAACCAAATACTGGGGTCGGAAGAGGAAGTAGATTTTTATGCAACTATAACCCTTTAATTCCAGTCATTCTAAAACTTTCTATGCTCCCTAATTTTAGCCTTCCCATTACAGGTAGGTCATTATCTAAAAAACCTGAAATCGTTTCTAGCATGAGAGGCAGGCTGAAAATTTACATAGATTGATGTGCAGGTTAGATAAGAACATGAAACATCCACTGAGCTTTACTAAATATTGCAGAAGATAGATTGTTTTAGAATAGAGTGCTTATGGGAAGCATTGTGTTGTGTTTGCCCTATTCCCGATCTTCTCTAGGCATCTGCTCATGGTCACTGTTGGAAACACTTGGTCTTGGGCTGAAAGAGCCCTGAGTTTGCCTCATATGTCTGTTCTTGTGAGATCTGCTTCTGCAATGTGGTGTGTGCTTCAAGGCTTTTGTTGCAGTCCTTTTGCTGAAATGCTGCTTTTTGTTCTTGCTGGTTGCAAGAAAACCCAGCTTGAACTGCTCTGTTGTTTATGAGTTCCTAAAAGCACAGCATTTGAGCTGCTGCTGGTTTCTAATGGCCCTTAAGGTCTTTGGTGCAGGTGGAGATTTAGTAGAGCACACGGCCTGTCCTGTATGTTCAAAATAGGAGCCATATGTTTGTGTCATAACCTTGCTTTATTTTGTTCTTCTGGGAGCGTATCAGCTGTAGTGGACCTATGATCATAACACAATTTGAGTTATGATCCATGTGTATGCAGGTTACAACAGGACCTTCATTAATTTGGAATGTTTGTTTTCTTATGGCAGTAATATTACAACCAAGAATTAGTACTAATAATTTTCCATCTAATATTAAGAAGTCTTTAAAATGCTTAGAAAAAATGGAAGAAAGCAGTTAGTGGAGCAAGAGAGGGTAAAATGTTGATACTGTTACCATGTCTCTAGAATTTTGAGGCTGAGGATATTTCACAGATAGGTATCAAGGCTGCCCTAGAAAGCAATCATGTAGCTCTCCTGAAATTAAAAGATTTTCTTGACTTACATCTCTATAGCCTGGACAGTCTGCAGAACCTGTGTTACTACATGTATCAGCAAGGAGAGATCTACTGTAGTCTGCACTACCTGGATTAAATACTGTTTTCAAGTAGTGTTTTGCAGTATTTGAGCATAATAATGGGTCATATAAGTGGAAAAATTTGTACCTAAGAGGAAAAGAGAAACTTACTTGCTCATAAATGAGGTTGGGAATAAGATTCTTGGATGCTATTGCTGTATAAACTTCCGAAGAAGGAAGGCATCCAAAAGAGCTTTCAGATAATTTGTCAAGAACGGTGAAAAATAGACTTGGGTGGTACAGACCTTCTACCTTCCAGATGCCTATGTTCCTTCAACCCACTGGCATTACTTCAGGCTTGTCCCATCCTACATGAAGGCTTTATCCACATGCATAAATTACATTATATTAACTTGTCAGCATGTAAGCTACATACAGGCTGTGCTTAAGAAAGCAGTAATGCAGGGAATGTTATGTTATTCCCTGTGCATTTAACCTAAGGTAGGTTATGTGAGGTTATAGAGGCATTGGTTAAAAGAGTGGCCTTTATAGCAAGCTGCCTTGACTGGATAAAACATTTTGGCTTTTAATGTCTCTTTTGTGCTTCTGTTTGAAACAGGCATTTGTGAATCCAGAAGATACAGCATCGCTTGGAAAAGGTGACAGTGCTAAGAAATACCTGAGGACTGATGCAGATGTCGAACGTGTACGCAGGTATTGCAGAGGAATCTTTAAAAGTTATTTTAAGTAGCAGAATAATACCAAACCAAGGAATTATTTTCACCCCTTTCTCTCTGGCAACCCTGTGGGTGTTTTGTGTTGCTTTATGTAGTAATCTAATACGTTCATGAGTTTAAATGAACAAACTATTCCACATTCAAATGGTCAACATGCATACTAAAAATGATAAGCCATTGTCTGGTTATAATAACTAACTCTTGGGTAGTGTCCTGTGTGCATGGGGGAAGGGGTGGGAAGATTGTAAATATGACCATAAGTCAATTTAATATGAAGCAGTGTCCATTCGGGGTAAATTGGCTTTCTATCTAATTTGGACACCGGTTGGAATAGTTACATTTTCTCCTAAAGTGTAAGGGAAATAACAGGGGAAAGAGGAGTAAAATTATGTTAAAGCCATGGAACTCCAGAGTTGTAATGACACCTTTAATCCAGCAAATTGTACAGAGTGGGAGTCAGAACCTGTGTTCTTTCTGCCAGATTGAATTGAGATCACTCACTCAGGAGTACAGGAGAGCTGACCAGCCTTCTGCTCTCAGTAGGATGGCAATGTGAAACCTGCATTGTATGTGTTTTCTTATGTAAGATCCAGGGCAGAATGTAAACTATATTTCAGTGTGTTAAATATTGCAGCATATTTAATTTTATTCAGCCGATGGTAAAATTTTCTACTGCCAAAATCTCAACTTTTGAGATGCTGTTTGATACACCTGTGCTAATAAGGAAATGGAGTGCTCTCCATATGATAATTCCTTAATGAAGCTAAGTTTATTTTTTATAGCAAAAACTTGAATGTGAATGAACTCTTCTCATTTAAATGACCAGTAGGGAAGATCTTGAAAGTATGTACCAGCTCTGATGTACAAACTGCATCCTTGCAAATGATGACTGTGGTTTCATGAAATATATTTCTGTATGTCTCTTATGGATTAAAATTTCTAAAAGAAGAGTCTAATCACAGTGGGGGTGTAAAGATGCTCTGCTCTTTCCTTTTCTGCCCCTGAATAGTTCAGGGAGTTGTTGCTTATTTGCTGGATGTTACATAAAAATGGAAACTTTTTGGTGAGGGGTAATCCGTTCCTATTTGTAAATTCTAAAAGGCCAACTAAGTTGAGACTAACTTTATGATCAGATGCCCATTTAACTCAGATTCTTATATTAGAGAAATGACAACTGCCTCAGTCATTTACACAGATTAGATTTTTTAAAACACTGTATTATCAAATCCTGTGTTGCTACCTTGCAGAGTTTTTCGTACATCCCCAGACCTAGTAAGTCAGCTTAGTTCTAGTTACTCTGTTGGTGTTCAAGAATCCACATTTTCCTCTCAGCAGTGGTTCTTAATGGAAGTGTACTATGTTTTGTAATCTTCTTGACAACAGATAATTCTACATAGATTTAGAATGGCTTCTCTTCTGTAAAAGTGACTGCAATGTGTTCTGTTTATGGGTATAGAAAAAGATTACTTTCTTCAGAGTACTTTTTGGGAGAACAAGAATTAAAAAGCTGGAGGGCTATGTTTCCTTGTAATGATAAATTGATTTAAAAAGCAGCTGTAAGACAGAGCCATACTCTGATTCCAGTTGGCTCTGAAATATGACATAATTAGTAAGGCTTAGAGATTGTTTCAATCAGTAAATTTGGCTGGAAGTACAATTTATCTAAAGAAGTGAAGGAAGATGGGAAGGTTTAGAAAAGGGATGTGAAAGAAAACTTCAAGATATGGAGTTCAGTTTCAACACATTTTTAGTAAATTATCTTATGGTTTCAAAATTTCAAACATTTTTTCAGCTATTTTAGTGCATAGAGTGAAGAAAATGAACGAAAAGCGTAACTGTCACACCTGTTAGATGTTCAAAAATAACCTTAAAGATGATTGAACTTCATGGAGATTTGATAGAATGGTTCATATGTAGGATGTTTCATATTCATCTTATGGAAACCTCAGACAAACTGAGTTTATGGGATTGGAATAGACCATCGGGCCGTGAAGTCTAGTAGTTTTAGTCAGTCATCCATCCATCAGTTGATGTTCTATTGAGAGAGGCAACAAGAAAATAACAGTTGTCTCTGGTCTTCCCTGACTGCGTTCTTGCACACCCAGGTGCACTCATATATCTCTAGTATCCCCAAGATCTAGGGAGAAAACTTAACACCTTTCATAAAGAAGATCAGGAGCAAGAGAGACCAGAGTGATGTCAGGTGAACAAGCCAAAATGGTTTCAGTACTTGGATCAAGTCCCCACTACAGAGGAAGCAGAGCTGTGTTAGGGCCTGAACAGTAGCATGCTCTGAAGATGCTGAAAAATAATGAGGCTTGAAGTGGTTTGTTCAACAAAATGTAACACTGTAAAAAACTTCTCTTCTTTCTCCAGAAGCCACCTGAATGACCTTGAAAATATTGTCCCATTTGTTGGCATTGGACTGCTGTATGCCCTTAGTGGCCCTGAGCTGTCCACAGCCTTGCTGCATTTCAGGATCTTCACTGGAGCTAGGATCCTTCACACTTTTGCATACTTGATCCCTCTTCCCCAGCCTGGCAGAGGTTTGTCTTGGGCAGTTGGCTATGCAGTGACCTTCTCAATGGCATACAAAGTGCTGAAGACAGTGTTGCTCCTGTAGCAGAGTCTTGGCTTCTGTGCACGATTCAACATTCCACACAAAGTTTCCAGCAGTGTACAGTGATGTCCTGAGTGAGCCAATATAAGTCTTCTGTGGTGACTGGAATTCTTTTCTTTAAAAGAACCTTTTCATTCCTGTTCAGAAATGTTTCTTTTTGGTGGAAAAAGAATCCTTCTCCCTGTATTCCCTGTTCATGCCTTGCATTGCCAAATACTAGATTGGATGTTCCCTTTGCAATTTGTCAAGTGCTTACAATTCTAAACATGTGATGATGCTGTATTGATAGAATGTGTGATAATTTTCTACAGATGCACTATTTTTGGCTGTAGCTCTGAAGTCTAAATCAATAAAGACAAGGTTTAAAAAAAACCTGTTTGTATTTTCATTTTCATTTTGACTCTTCTCACTGCAGCCAGCAAATAGCATGTCACTGTATATCAGGAAGAGATTCCAATCATACAGTTCTTTGAAGAATGCTTACCTTAATAATAAGATAAAACCAGTAATGCTAGGCTTGTTGTAAAAAGTCTTTGATGAAAATGTTGTTTGTATAATCCACTTTGGGATTAAAAAACCTAAACCATTGCAGCTCCATTTCTTTTAGTTGAATAGATTAAAAAAAGAAAATATTGGTGCTAAACTCTCTTTGGGCATACTGGTGAAAATTTGAAGTAACTATTTTTGTTGAAATTACTGCAAACTTAGTTTTCCTGACTGGATAAGTGTAGACCCTTTGTAGAAGTTTGTTTTTGTTTTTAATAAATTCAGCATAAAATGAGTGACACTTGCAAATGTAGCTATCAAATAATTCAGATGTGCATATGTAATTAGTGTTTTGTGTAATACTGTCATAAACATGTTGCTGATAGGAAGTTTTGCTCTTTGCTTGCATCTTTCTGTGATGTGTTAATTTGAAATATTTTCTTTAAAGACTTTTCCTGGTTTTTTTGGTTGGTTGGTTTAGTTTTGTGGGGTTTTTTGGTTGTTTTGTTGTGTGGGTTTTTGTTGTTGTTGTTGTTGTTGTTTTGGTTTTTTTTGGTATCTGTGTCTTAAATAATAGCACAGATTTCAAGGAAAAGAAGTGACCTAGAAGAGTCTCTATGTCCAGTGAGATGGTCATTGATACATTTTAAACGGCAGAAGTCACATTTGATTTACTTTCCTACCCCAGAAGCTGTGCCACTAAGGGATGGCCTAGACAGGAGCTGCAGAGTTCTCTCTGGCACCTCCATATGCAAAAGACTTTGTTTTGCTTTTTGCACAGGAGAAATAATTGTACTGCAAGAAATAATACTGGAGGGCTTACCTATCTAACCACAGTTGTGAGGTGGAAGTTGATGCAGCATTATGTTAGGCTGCAGCTGAGAAGGGTAGCAGCAGGAGTTGGGAAGGGTGCAGAGAGATTGGTATAATCTGAAGGAGGATTTTTATTGCAATTTGAGTTTAAGGCATGTCTGGTACAGAAGAGAGCGTGGGACTTGAAATCAAGAAGTTAACATTGATTTACCAAAAGTTAAATCTAAGTAACAAGTAACAAAATGCAGAGCTGCATCCTCTAGAAGGAGGATGCTTAAAAGTGGAGGATTAAAGATAGAACATTGAAGATACATAAAGATAATATAAAGATAGCTTTAACTCCTGACATGGCAGAGTACGCACATGTCAGCACCACTGCGTTAGCAGAGACTTCAGTAGGAAATAGGAGCTTTCGTGTTTCTTTTCTCCTCTTTTTTCACCATTTTCTATGTGTGCTGTTTTCCTCCTGTTCCTTCTTCCTCTGCTAGCTTTTTATTGGATCTTGACACAGCTACTGGATGGTATCATTGTAAGAAAGGCCATCGGCTCTTCCAGTTTAAGAAGGATGAGTGATGGAGGGTGAAGGAGTGAGGCTGCAGCCTTGAACTATGGCCCAAACCAGGTGTTGTAGTCAACCTCCCAATGCAGATTGTGTCTACTCAGTCTGTGTCTATTCTTTCTCCCTTATATCATGATAAAGCTGTTATTTCCCTCACTACTGTGTAGCTTGCCTCTTTTTCTGAGCTGTGTGTCTTTCTGTCCATTCAAAACAAAGGTGAAGTAGCCACCATGCAGAGGGATCCCTTTGAAATTCAGCAGCTGAGCGAGTCCTCTCCTTTAGCATCTGAAAGGCTCTTCTGACAAGCATAGTTGTCATTACCAGACATATGCAGGAACAGCATTTTTAACTCCTTTTGCATGAAGTTTCTGTATGGAAATCTCATTCTGAAGAGAAATACCTGGAGCCCGTCTTTATTTCTGTGGTCTTACATTTGAAAGAAAACTAGTTTTAAATCCTTTCCATTCGCTCAGTGGTTTCAAAGCCCTGAACATACACTTGCTATGTGCTGAGAAGTAGAAAAGATAGATGGAAACCCTTAGAAATACCTAGAGTGATTCAATATTATTCTGTGTTTCTCTTGCATTTATTTTAAACCTATATTTTATTTTCCTTTGCTCCCACAAATACCATCTGTGCATCTGGGCGGGGTATGTGCTCAATCTGGGAAATGTGCCTTACCAGATTCAGTCAAACTCCGAGTGCCAGCTCCGCATAAGTGTGTTGAAGTGGTCCTTGTCAAACAGCTCTCACGTTTCTCCAGTCCATGCCCTAGGTAGGTACTCTCTGCCTGTTGTACAGCTTTAAATTTTAAAAGGTTAGCATATTTCAGGAGAACTAGCAAAGGAAAAAGAGTGGATTAGTTGAATTTATTACTGAGCTAAAGTGAATTTTCACCTTTTAAAACGTGCACAGGTGGATTTCACACTGCTATTGCCAGGTCCTGTTATGAAATCATTAAATGCAGTAATCTGTACCTGATGAAGCAACTGGCTGTTATCAGCAAGTATGCTGCCTTTGACCTGGTTGGTGAAAGTACAGAAAGGGCTAATCCATGGGAGACCTCTAAAGAGGTCAGACCATCACCTTCTATACTTCATGTCTGTTTGTTATGCTTATTATTCCCACCACTAGTCTTAGGTGACTGGAGAAACAGGATTTCTTCTCTCTGCTCATTATTCCTGGTGTTTTGTGTTCTTCTCCCAAGTACTTTGTGTATCTTTGAAATGGCTCTAATAGTTGACCAGGAGGCACTTCAAAATGCCAGCTGATATATAACTTGACTTGGTTAGCTGACTTTATCTCTGTGTGAATTTCATGGGATTCTTTGTTTTCAGAAGTGTAAATGTGAGCAATTCCCGAGTTTAGTTATGGTTTGTATGGGTAAATGCTTATGTGTCTTTGGTCAAAATTACTTTGTCCTGGTTTTCATGGCTGCAGATGAATGCACTGAAGGCAGTGGATTGTTGAGAGGGCTGGTGACTGGCAAAGAGCTCTGGGCTAGAACTTGCCATTTGAGCATGACGTTTTCTCCTGTCACAATGAAGTAAGTGTTTAAAACTATAAATGATACATTAAAATGTTTCCTTGAATTTTCCGAAACAAGTGTGTATCTGAACTTCACTGCCTTCAAGGTATTTATTTCAGGAAGTTGGGTCACTGTTTCTGAAAGTGACAAAATTGCATGTCACCGAAATACAGGAAAAGAAAAGCAAAGCCTGGGCTCTGAATTCAAATCACTTGGGGCTTTTGAAAAATTCTAGGTGCTTGAAGCCCATTATGGTCATGTACTCCATGCTTAATTGCATTTCTTCCTAGTTATTTACAGAAACAACTTTTTGGTGGAAAATGCTTATAATGTAAGCACTTTCTAAGAGCAAAAAATAAAAAGCAAAACTCTTGCATTACCCTTCTTAAAGTAACTAGAATGTTGTCTGTTACTATTTAAGCTATCTGAGTTTTCAGTTCAAGTTTGAAGTTTAGGAAGAGCTTTTGTCTGTTCCAAACATTGTCCTCCCAACTCAGATGGCACATCAAGTGCTCTGTGAAAGGTTGACAGGCACTAAAATACTCTCATGATTAAGTATCTCCTGCTTTTGGACACTTAAAAGTCTAATACCTCTTTGTGATTCACTTTAAGTAATATTCAGACTTCCAAATCTCGATTAGTAACTTCACTTATAGATTTGGAAGGCTAAAATAGATCTTTAGCTCCTTCAGCCTGACCTCTAGTGGAAAAGTTGCCATTGAATTGGCTGCCCTTCTGCTGAGGTTAGTTTAATCACAGCATGACTTCCAGAAAGGTATGTGATCCTCATTCAGAGACTTTGGGAGGTAGCCATTGATTCTATGACATTGTTTCTCTCTGGAACACTGGAATATATGCTCACTAAACTTTGGCTTTAAAACCACCATAGATTTTTTTTGTTGGCTTTGTTTGTTTGTTTCTTTTTTAATTGAGGCAGTTCTTATTGCAGTGCATGAAGGAATAGGAAATATTTTAATCAGAAGCTTTCCTCGTACAAAGCACTCTACTCTTTGCTACTCAGAAAAAGAAAAATGTAGAGCCTCTTTCCACGTGTAAAAACATACTGCTCTTCTGGCATGGGAAGTGGCATGAGAAATGCAAGGTATAATGCCTGAAGTTTTTTTCTGTAGAGTGGTGATAACTGAACACTCTTAGGAATATGTTGTGGCGAATATGCGCACACTGGACTCTGTAACCATAACTGTGTGCCATAAGTTTTGTTGGCAGCACTACAGTGATGGAGGGCATCCCTTCCTAGCCTGGAGTGAAGTATCTTGAAGTGGATGCTCAAAAAAGAGTGGAAAATGACATCTCCAGCATGCTTTCTTCAAAGCCTGCTGAGCTGTAACGTGGGCAAGGGAATGGTGACTGACTTCTATTAACTAGTCAGTTCCATTCGTTGGCACAGCATTTCCAAGTACTGACCTGCATGCCAGGTGGCTGCATTTGCCATGGAAACACATTTAAAAGTAATTTATTTTTATACATTAAAGGACATTATTTAGCAGTGGGCATATAATCTCCACAATCAAAAGCTTTTACGCTTAGTTCTTTGCAAATGGACCCCAGCGCACGTCACCACTGACAGCATCTTTCTTGCATTGTACGTCTCGTATGTGCTGGTGAACTTGGAGAGAGCATAAGAAGGTGAAGTTCAAAGGAACCTGTCTTTTTTATGACAACAACAAACAAACACAAACAAACAAGAAAGACAGAAAAAGAGTGTTTTTCTCATGGGTACTGCTTGTCCGGTGAGAGGGAATAAATTCAGAAGGTAGTGTCAGTACTGCAGACCTGCAGAAACAATACGGTAGGGGGGAAAAAAAAAGGAGAACTGAAAGGAGGGAAATGCTTTAATGATAGCTTAGCACAGCATCAGGGAGCAAACTGGATGAGGACTGGTTGATGAAGTGTTGTAAAAGAGGAAGGTAGCTTCCTGCTTTATAGAACTGCTTTACTGTCATTTTTAACAATGTTCTTCTTGTGTATGCAGTCATTAAATATCTGCAAAGAGGATTAAAAATACCCCAAATCAGGATGGAGAAGACCCATGGGTTGGGTAACTAATTCTTTTTTAATCAGTTGCCTTGTAAGGCAAGTGTGGCGCATGCAGTGGAAGGTGAGAGTTGACACTGTGAGACTGTGAAGAATGACCTGTGAAACTTCCCCAAAAATGGCATCACACTTTATGATATGGACAGGATTATTTTATTTTTTTTTTGCATGGGAAGTCATATATGACACTTTTTTTCAAATTAATGGAAAAGAATCCTTTTTCACTGCAATACATTAATGGAAATCAAAAGGATCTTCAGAAGGGTGAGTTTGGGAACTGGGCAGGAAGGGCTCAGCTCTGTAGGTTACCCCACATTTCATGGAAGAAGTTCTGAGCTTCATCTCTTTAACCCTCACTGTATGAGCTGTAGGGATTAGTGTATGTGGAATTGCCACAGAAGTACTTAAGGTAGGTTTAGATCTTCAATCTCTAAGTGTCTAAGAGACCTAAATAATTGCTATAAAGGTAGAACTTCATCTGCTTCCTCTTTTTATAGAAAGTGACAAAGAGGAGTATTCTAATGTAGGATGACTGCCTCATTTATTTAATGCTGGGCATCTGTGCAACACAAAGTTGTTTACTATGGGATTTGGACATCAAACCTATGAGGAGTTGTGGTCCATCTTGCAGGCTGCATTTCTCAGAGAGCAGGGCTGGCAACTTATGTACTCTTCATTTGAGTGTCCCTTCTATACTCTTAGAGGGGTGTTTTCACATAGACTCAGTTTGTTACAAGTACTCGGGTACTAGAGTTACCTGGGACCATGTAGCTCATGCTACTCAGCTCTTCTGTTGTCTCTCCAGCAATGTGGTGTTTGCTGTTGGTCTTTCCTTGTCTTCAGCTGGGAGAAGGGTCCAGTGCTGCTGATCTGCTGTGTTAGCTGACAGATGGTTTATTCCACTAATTTTTCATGAGTACTGCAGGATGATTATAATAAAATATTCACTGCTAGTATAAGTGATAAGCACTAAATCTTATAATTTGTTCATTGGGTGAGTGTTCAGAGGTTTTGTCAAACTGGAATGTAATTTCAGTTGATGCTCAGGCCTTGGCTAGAGTTTGACATACCTGTGTACTTTCAAGGTAAATGAAATTAGTTCTACAGATCCTCTTGATTTTCTTCAGGATTATTTTGCAAGTGAAAGCTGGGATGCAGTTTCCTTCTTTAAGTCTGGGCTTCTGTGGCAGTGTTGTTTGATTATGGCACGTTTGTTTAGATTGACTTAATTTTGAGGAATCTGACATCCTTCAAACAAATCAGGCTTATTAGAAGAATGACTGTTAACTCTCCTTTTGGATCATTTTGTCTTTCTGCTTTGACCAAATGCATCTTAGTTACATTATTCCAATTGTAAGTGGCAATGTGTTAGAAAAGAATAAAATGGCCAGATTTTTCCTTTCTGTAATTTTAGTCTTCCCTTCAACATTTCTTCATTCCTGATGAGAAACCAGTGGTTCTCTTAGATCCGTGGGCACAGCAGTGGGTTTTTCCTCCCTCTGCTCAGTCTTAATTTCATTCATGGTACCACTAGATGTCCCTCTTTGGCTTTTTTTATTAGATTTCAGGACTGGACCTGTGAAAAATAAAGTAGCTGTGCTCTACATCACTGGCAGATTAAGTTGTAAGGAGAAAATATTTTGCTAGATTTAAAGAAGACATTTATAATGGATATTAAGGCAAAAGGATGTCTCTGTACAGTAAACTGTGCTAAAGAAACTTTATGGAAAAAGTGACCTTTGTGAAAACAGAGTATGTAACCTGTGGCTGAAGTATTAGAATGTTTTGTTTTGCTTTTCTAAATTAATAAGGCACCAGGTAACTGCAACATCTGAATTCTTCCACTGAAGTTCCTAGAGAACTATGCAATTTATATTTTTAATTGCCTGCTATTGTTTTTGATAGGTAAACACATTTTACAATTTGTATTTAGCAGTAGAGTAAACTGAACAAGACTGAGGCTGTTTAAAAACTTGAAGTGAGTAAAGAAGCAAAAATAAAACAGAAGCTGTGTCTTGCTGCCACAATATCCAGTGAGAGACTCGGTGCAAATAGTTTGCTTGAAATTATCTCAACAATTACAAAATTCGACTTGGGAATTTAAAGGTGCTGTAAAAAATGCTTGAAATTGTAAAAAAATGGGATGCCCTATAAAGCAATATGTGCACAGCAGATTTACTTGTCACATAAAATGCCAGGGAAGTGGTGGGGGGCATCTTTGAGTGATCCACTTGGCACAGAGGTGGAGTACAGTGTCAGCATAATGAATAGGAGCTTGCTTGGTGGATGGAAAATATTTTAAATTGAGTTTTTATTTAATGGATTTGAACTTTTCATGCCCAATTACCTTTTTGTTGAAAGAGAACAATAATAATAATAATAAAGTGCAAAGGTTCAGTTTCATTCTAGAAATGGGGAAATGTGCTTGGGGACCTGTCAAAAGGCACAGCCAGATCTCAGAAGCATGGAGCAAGGTAGCTAATGCTCTGGAGCGAATGTCCATCAGCTTCTTTTGTGGCTTTATATGTCCTTGTCAATGGTAATGTGACAGAATGGGATGAATCATGTACAGGGATGGGTAGTAACAAAAATTGCTTAAGGTCAGAGAAAGTAATGTCCTTGCAAGGGGCTTTATATGATTTTGTTAATTTGTCCAGTTAAGTTTTACAGGTGCACGTATTATGGAGAAATCCACCCTGCGAAAGAAGCTAACGAGATTTAGGGAAACTCTTCCAGGATATATATAAGTAAATCTTCCCACTGAAAGCTTAATCCATCCTATAGCAGGAATGTAAGAAGGAGAAGAAAAGCAACAATCCCTATGAAATTCTATAGGTCTTTTCCTTTTGAAATAATAGCCTGTCCTTAGTGAACTTACGTTGTAGGAATTTTTAGCTCCAGACACGTGTACATTGATGAAGAAAAGGTTGGTCCTTTCCTGATGTGTTGAACTGTACTAAATAAAAGTGTGCTTTTACAAGTGTGTGTAATGAGAGATGGATGTTATTTGTTTAGTTCTCATTGCTATGATATCTGTATTACAATGAATCAGCTATAGAATTAGTTCAGCAACCAGTGAACTCAGCAGAACTGTTCCCATTGCCTTTCACAGGCATTGTATCTGGTCAAATAGTCTCTATCATATTCCAGTCATTTAATTAAGTATGTGTGGAATACAGTCTGCATTTAAATATTTACTGCAAGCAACAGTGTCCAGATATAGTATTGTACTGAGTAATATTTCAGAGAAAAAACATGTCAAATAGATGCCACCTTACTTGAGCTTTAACTCTGCTACAACTACCCCTAGAAGTGGCTGGTCCATTGTTTACATATACTTGATCACAGCAAGAGCTTTATTGATGGTTGGCCTTTGACTTGGCGTTACTGATGGCTCATATGGTGCAATCCTCAGCAGGGGACATAAGAGAGAACCACTTTAAAATGGATCCTGCTGGCCATGTGGTGCTGTTTTGTTCTGTACACTGCTAAAAGGGCCACTCTCAACTTGAAATCTGGTCAATTAAAAACAAACAGGCTAATAGGAGCTCCATGTCCCCAAGTCCTTTTGCCAGTTTCTGTGGGATTGCAGTGAAGAGTATCCTGTTTGTAACCACATTTTTCTCATTATTGTTGGTGGCTTTTTTGGTGTGTGTGTGTGTATGAAAGTATGAACCATGCTAAAGGAGTCACTGGCTACTTCACTGGCATGGAAATAAAAGTGTGAATATGACTAAAGCCAAAGCACACAAAGTAAATAATCCACATATTCTTTGTGTATTTCAGAAAGTGGGAATAAAAGGTATTTTTTCTTTAACTCTTTCAACTACTAAAAATTTTTCTGAAAATTTGCATGGAATGCACTTAGCAGTAGAAGAGACAAACTGAGTGAGTTTTATGGCAACTTCTAAAAGTAGTAATTTTAGAAATTGAGTAAAGTTTGATAGATCTAAATAAACATTTTAAACATGTTTTTAAACAAATTTTTAAAAATCATTAAAATTTGATTGGAGAAATATTTTTTTTTTTTTTAAAACATGATATATAATTATTTTTTGTAGTGGACACAATGGATTTTCTATCCAGTTTTTACAAACTTCTCTGTTATTTAGGACCACTCCACCTCAATTAACAGTTCCAAAAGTTCTTATAATTGGGGTCTGGAGCTGCTGTTGGGTCTGTGTTTGGTCACACAGTGGGCTATGTACTGGGAAATGCCATGGAGGCCAGACAGGGCTCGTCATTAGGGACTGATTTGTAGAGTTATTGAAGATCATTTCCATGGGCTGCAGGGCAAATTGGTGGCATTCAGCACTTTAGTTTCAGTGTGGCTCAGATCAGAACTAGTGATTTGGGATATTGGGCTATTTTCTGCTCAGAACACTAGGTGACTTCTGGAGAGCTACCCCACCACCAGTGACAAAAGCAACCCAACCTGTGGACAGCACATGTCACATCCACTGAAGACCAGGGACTAACTGACCACAGAGACACCAATGCAGAAGGTACTGACTACTCAGTCGTATATTGAGAGGCCCATCACAGAACTGAATTTTTTTTCAGCTCCCAAGATAACTGTTGTTTCCCTTCAAGTTTGATCATGAATTTTCTCCCTCCTCTGTTTTGAAGCATTAAAGTGAGGCCAGCAGACATACCAGAGGGATCTGAGATCCTCATATTCTCCAAGGTGTGGGCAATAGAAAGTCTGTTGCAGCCCTGGCAGAGCCAGTTGATGGAGTGGTTAATGATGCAACACTTTTTTTAGTAATGTGTCTCATTTGAACACCACAGCACATCCTGTTTGTATTTCATCTCCTTTCCCCGGTACTTTATCTATGTCTGCTACTCTTGCGTTTTGACCCAAGGGACTTTTATTTTAATCATTTGCTCTTCCTACCTGAACTTTCTTCTACATACTTAATATTACTTTACTTGGAACTTGAACATATGGAACAGATATTTTTAATTCTTGCAGTTAACGCCTGACTGCTTAAAAGATATATTTTTTTACTTTCAGAGAAAGCATTTAAAATCTCCTATATTTTCACTTGCTACCCAGAACGACGTTGAGCGCTGCCCAGGAATGCATACAAAGTGAACCTTTGATTTTTTTTTCCTCCCAGCAGGACAATAACTAACTTTAGTGAATAAAGAAACCTTATCCAGTGGGGTCTTGAAGCTTCTTTGTAGGCATGTAGGATCATTTGGCCCACTCATGGATCTTCAAATATTGGGGAGGTACCAGATGTTACCAGATAGATTTTATTAGCAGGACCTTGATGCAGTGAGAATCAGGTTACAGATAGCTCTGACCAAGGGTAGCAGTTACTTGCTTCTGTTAATAAAAACTAATAGTTTTATAACTGGAGCACCAAAAGGCCTGTATTCTATCCCAATTTTATTTTTGACCAAGTCAGATAATATCTCTGTGCTTCTGTTTCCACTCTTAAAACTTGAATTAATAAAAGAATTGAAGCTTAAACAAATGCTAAGTACTGAAATTGCCTGTATACATGTTGGCTGACTTGTATATCACACACACTCTCATAGTTCAGCTGTAAGGTAAGAGAAGAAGAGACATAAAGGCAAAGTATCAAAGAAAAAGGTAAAGCAATGTGGTACCTTGGACTTGGAATTAGGAAGCTTGTTCTACTTTTGATGTGTGACATGATCCAGGCCACTTCTTTTTGCTTTGATTTTGTTTCTGTCAAGTTTATTTTTGCCAGTTTGAGCAAGTGATTGTGTCTTTGTACAGAACCTACTTGAACAGGATCTCATTTCTGATGGAAGCTGCAATTTTAATTTGTTGCTATAGGTGGTACTGTAATATTAATACATAATATAAAAAATACATAAAGAAAGAAGAGGAAATAATAAAAATGTGAGAACAATCAATAAAATGAATGGTAGAAAATGCCGATGATTCTAAAGACAGTTCCAACTGAGTTGATTTTTAAGCTCAAAGGGGACATGGTGACATTCACATGGTGGCTTTTGAACTGAATAGTGCAAGTGTGTTAGATACCTACTCTGTTTTCAGATCTCTTCCGCCAAACCTCACAGAGCCAAGGCTAGTCCACACCCTGCTCCTTTCTCCCCACCTGTGAAAAAACCCTGAACACTTGAAAAAAACATTGATCCAAGATGACAAGGATATCTTGAGGTAAGACATGAAAGTTAGAAGATACTTTTCAAAATGAAGGTTTGTGATATAGGAGCCAAAAAAAGTTTGAATGGAATCTCATCCATAAGATATTATCTCCACAATCTTCTCCAGTCTCACCTTGAACAGGTTTCCCTCTCATTTATCTTTTATAGACTGTTTTTTTAGTTACAGAGAAGTACTACTTAGTTCTCTTTCATTTTATAATATTGCTATTTTAAAGTCTATGCAGTGGTTAGAGAGTCCACAGAGGAACTGAAATATAGTAAGACTTGTGAAAAAATTCCTTCTAAGACAGTTCTGTAGCTCTCCCACTTCAAATTATTCTTTCTGATACATGTTACTTTGTCCAGAAGTGTGAATGTCAGTATCAGGCTCTCCAGCTTTTCCTTGGTTACTAAATTAGGGAATGCAGAACCATAAATCAGTATTCAAGGCAGCTGGATTTTCTCAAAGCTGCTATTCTGACAGGATAATGCTTACTGATCTTCTGTAATGGCACCCAGAATAACACATTCTCAAAGAACAATTACTGTACAATAAGGGTGATTCTTTAGGCTGTTGAGGTCAGCATGGGTCTCCTGTCTTGTCCTACAACGTGAGTGTTTAGAGTTCTCACAGACTGAACGGGCTTTGAGTTGCAAGAGAAGTTGTGTCAGCCAGCTCAGGACCTTGTCCAGTCAGTCTTGAACAGCTCCAAGGAAGGAGTCTTTACACTTTCATTGGCAACCAGAAAGATTAGTTTCTGAAGTCTTGTTATCAAAAGTTAGTTAGTAAGGTTTTTGAAAAACAGTGTAACTTTTTCCTAATGGTTGTAGTGGAGATGAAGGAAACATAAAGGCACCACTTTTTTGTGTATGAAGGAGGGGGCAGAAGGTGGTAGGGGGAAAAGCCAGTGAATTTTTTGAGACTTAAGGCCTTGTCTTGTACATTTGAGATGTACTGCTGTGAGATGGAGAGCCACATTCCTTGTAATCCCCTTGGGTGCCACACCACAGAGGTACAGGAGTTTCTGTTGGGGAGGCCTGTTGAGAGAGGGTCCAAAGGAACAGAATTCTGAGTTTGTGCTAAACTATGCATAGGGAAGACAAGGATGTAGGTTCAGGTCCCAGATAAACCACAGCCTTCTGTTCCCTCAGACCAGTAATTTGGGATCTCATCCAGAAACAATCAGTTCCTTGCAGATTCACTACTTAATTGAAGTAAGCCTTTAATCTTCTCTGCACCTCATCCCGATTTGGTAAAACAAATAGGGATAAAACAAAGGTTTCACATGGTGAAACCTTTACTTGCTTTGCTTATCTGCATCACGGGATCTTTGGAACAGCTACTATTACTAATTATACAGTAGTTCCCCTGCACGCTACCATAACGCTAATGATAATAATAGTAACCATCTTTCAGTATCTTATTATGCATTTTAGTGTAGACAAAATGCTACAGAGAAGGTATTCCACAGTGAAAAATGTTTATTGTAAGATCTGAAAGGTCTGTCTTTATGCGGCATGTGGGGTTTTTCAGATATAGTTATGTTTACTCAGTACTGCCTATAAAATATATTTTAACCTTCCCCCTCAAAATATATTCCACTGCATCACTATAATATCCTTGTGAAACAAACATTTGGATTTTTTTAACAACCAAACCCATCATTTCACAAGGCTTTATACAAACGGGAAACATAGTTAAGATTTATTTATTATGTAAAATGGCAGGGATTATTATGTTCATTACTTTTAAATTGCACAATGCTTTTACATTAGGATCAATTTTAGAATACAGGATTAGCTACTATAACTACTGGCAGTTTTGGTGCCTTATTACCTTCTATTATATTCTGAAGTAATTTTCATTTATTTAATTTAAATTTCTGTCATTCTACTTTTTCAAGCCTTAACATCTCAGCTCCAAAAAATCCAGTTGGTGTTTTCTATCTCCACTGCTAAAGAAGAGCTGTTATTAAGTGATTCGATGGCTTGTTTAGTCCCTTGACTATTCCAAGGCTCACTTTGCTTAATTTAACTACTGTACTTGCCTGCTCCTTCTCTCCTCACCCCCGCCCCTTTTTTGTTCTTAATTGTTTTCAGAGTACTCAACTTCCTGTGGGGAATCAGTCAGCACGCCAGACTTCAAAGCACTTGTTACAGTAGACCAATTTGGCAATATGCTAATTTAAGCCTATTTTTATATCTTTCTACGTTGTTTCTACGCAAACAAAGACCATTTTGGACATTACTGAAAGAGTGGGGTCTTTGGAGGCCTTTTATTGCCTCAGATCTTACTGGGGGAAGAAAGGGAGTGACTCTTGGCTGTTGGAGATGGAAAATACCTGTAGGGTCTCATTTAATACATCCTTCTCTTAATTACGTACTCCCATTTTATTTGCTTTACCTAATCCAGTCCTGATACTTCAAGTGAATCCACATACACTGCATGTGGATTGGCTTTAAATCAGGATAGCTGGGGTACAGCTTTTACTGTACGGCCCTGAGATGTGGGGCTGAGGGGCCTCAGCTTTGCTCATCTTTTATGGATTCACAAAATGAAAATATGTGAAAGCAATGGATTGTTTAATTAGACATTTTGGACCTCTGAAATTTCCAGTAACAGTGTAACAGTTTGAATCTGTGAAATTTTTAAGTGTTCTGGGCAGAAACATTGCATCTAAAATTATGTGCACATTTACTGACACTGTACAATTTAAGCTATCAGGTACCTGACAGGTGAACCTAGGAGATGCATATGAAAATTAAGTAAAAATCTACCCACACACGCAGTTGCATGACTGAACTGTTCAGAAGGATTGTTGATGCATGTTCTTTCATGGGTGAAGTTACAGAATCCCACAAGGCCTAGAGAAGCTTGTGTTTCCATCCAGTTAACTGGTGGAGACATAGTTACTCTCTTGTTGACCACATCCAGAGGCATATGATGGCATTTGCCCGGCTGTTTTATTCCCAAGAATTTCATGTCCTATGCAGGTCCCTTGACCTTGCTTTTTTTATGGCTAAACCAGTTTTCATAAGAATCTGAAATACTTATTTTCCCTTCTCAAACACTTCTTCCAACTTGTTACCCACATGATTTTATCATTGATGTATTGTAGATGTTTGGGGGCTTCACCCTTTTCCAGTACAGTTTGGATTAGCCCATGGCAAATGGTAGGGCTTCCCCATCTGGGACAGTCGATTCCAAGTATATTGGACACTCCTAAACATGAAAGCAAACTGCACTCTGCTGCCAAAGGAATTAGAAAAATATGCATTGGCAGTGTTAGTTGCTGCATCCCACTTGGCTGCCACTCCTGTTGGAGTTCTAACATGCCTGGTACAACAGCACTCAGTGGTGGTGTCACATTATTCAGGCCGCAAGTCTACTGTCAACCTCCACCCTCTGTCAAACCCTTGCACTGACCATATGGGACTATTGAAAGGTCAGTGAGCCTTGGGGCACCAAAAAGGACTGCGGTGGGTTGACCCTGGTGGGACATCAGGTGCCCATCAAAGCTGCTTCATCACTGCCCTCTTCAGCTGGGTAGGGGAGAAAAATTATAATGAAATGCTCATTGGGTTGAGATAAGGGCAAGGAAAGATCAGTCACTGATTGCTGTTGTGGGCAAAGCAGACTCAGCTTGGGGAAATGAGCTTAATTTATTATCGATCAAATCAAAGTAGTATGAGAAATAAAATTGAATCTTAAAAAAACCCTTCCCTCCAACCCACCCTTCTTGTTGGACTTGACTTGAGACCCAATTTCTCTACCTCCTCCCTGGCAACGGCCCAGGGAATGGGGGCTGTGGCAGTTCATCACTTGTCTTGGCTGCTCCTTCCTCCTCAGAGGGGATGAATCCTCACACTCTTCCCCTGCTCCAGTGTGGTTCCTGTCCCACAGGAGACAGACCTCCACAGACTTCTCCAACGTGAGTCTTTTCCATTGCCTGCAGTCATGCCTGAACTGCTCCATCATGGGTCCCTTCCATGGGATGCAGTCCTTCAGGAACAGGCTGCTCCAGTGTAGGTTCCCCACAGGGTCACAAGTCCTGCCAGCAAATGTGCTCCAGCGTAGACTCCTCTCTCCATGGGACCAGGAACCTGCTCCAGCTCAGGCTTACCCTGGGGTCACAGCCTCTTACAGGCCTCCACCTGTTCCAGCATGGAGTTCTCCATGAGCTGCAGGTGGATCTCTGCTCCATAGGCTGCAGGGGCACAGCTGCCTCATCCTGGTCTTCGCCACAGGCTGCAGGAGAATCTTTGCTTGGTGCCTGGAGCATCGCCTGCCTCTCCTTCCTCACTGACCTGGGTGTCTGCAGAGTTGTTGCTCTCATATATTCTCTTTTGTCTTTCCAGGTACAGTTGCTGTTTTGTGGGGGTTTTTTCCCTCTCCTTAAATCTGTTATCCCAGAGGTGCTGTCACCATTGCTGATGGGCTCAGCCTTTGCCAGCAGGGGGTCTGTCCTGGAGCTGGCTGGCACTGGCTCTGCTGGACATGGGGGAAGAAGCTTCTGGTAGCTTCTCACAGAAGCCATTGCTGTACCCCCCTGTCTCAGTTTAAAGAGACTGAAGTCTTTGCTAAGGAGGATGAGTTATGAGGAAGACCAAGCTCCTCCCTCTAAGCAATTGTAAATCCAAAATTAAGAGGCTCTGATTGAGGAAGTATGGAGAAAGAAAAGATAACAGCCCTTTATCAAAGGATATATGTGTATTGGCAGAACAACAAAAGAACACAAAACCAACCAAACAATACTCCTGAACCCAAAGTCCCCTCCAAAAAGGAACCAGTTCCGTGCTCTCCGCCTTTGGCGCAATTCTCACCCCGACCGGCAGGGGGCGCTGTTGGATCTCTGGAGGCGCAGACCCTGCAGTTGCTCCGTCGTGGCCGGCAGGGGGCGCTGTTGGGCTCTGGCGGTGGCCGCGTGGGGGCCCCGGGGCGGGAGAAGCCGAAAATGGAGATCAAATCCCCGACATACACCAAGAAGGGGAGAGGGAAAAGGGGTTCTTTCCGCGAACTCACGCTGTCTGTGGCTGGCTTTGACCGGGATTTCCCCCGTTTCGTCGATGGCCACAAGCCACTGCTAACACGGGAGTGGAGGAGGGAAAGGGCAACCTCCTCCCCCAAAGTTTCCTCCCAGAAGGGCCAAGCCTCTCTGATGAAATCCCAGGAGGTCCAGGCTGGGGGCAGAACACAGCATAGGAGAAGGGAGGCGAAGCAGGGTCAGAAGCAGCCAAGTGACCTGGCCGAAAACCAGAATGAACCTTGGACCTCTCCACACACACACCCTCCCTGAGTCAGGGCAAAAGTGAAGTGACTTCAGTTTCAGAGATGAGATAAAAAACCCTCATCACCTCCCCTCCCACAGTCTTCGGAGGGCCATCAGCTTGGAATGTGGATCTGCTAGCTAGTTCCTTTGGGTGTGTCAATCACCCTAGGAAAACACCCTCCTCCTTCAACATCTTTCTTTTACAGTGATGCAGGGGAAGGAAAAAAAAAAGTCCCCTTTGTTTTTTTTAGAACAAGTAAACCTATGACACACCTCACTACCAAAACTTGGCTATACAAACCCAATACAGAGTGGTTGGAATATCATCCAAATAAGATTTTTTTGTGTTCTAATTTAGCATCACACGTCATCTCAGTGCAATGAGGTAGTAGTTCCAGCTGCATCCATAGTGGCTGTGCACAGCATTGAATTGTCTGTCAATAAAGAGTTGGTCTGGATCCATAACAAAACTGCAATCAGTGCTATTTCTGACAACATAATGAGAACTACCAGGTTTGTCCTTCATGCTGGTTGTAAGGTAAAGGATGGGTGATCTGGCAGGAAGTACAGTGGAATGATTTTTTGAATTCACCTTAACTGGCAGGACAAGTTAATGTTGGGTCCAGAGAGCACAACATTGTTATGTTATTAGAGGTCAATGTCTTGTAGAACCATGATCTTAGATTTATCATCTGCTTATAGTTAGAGAAGTTTAGCTTTACAGTGGGATTTTTTAATGATAGAGAGTGAAAGCCTGGCCAGATTCTGTAAGCCTTCAGTGGCATCAGAATCTCATTCGAGGCTGTTATTAGCTTAGTGTTTAGTAATCAATGCCTTTGCAGTTCTTGATTATGGTAATTTCATTAGTGATACTCTTCCAAAATGGCACAGATTGATTTTTGCAAGGAGAGTCTTGTATAGAAGGAAAGAACAGGAATTCTTTTATTCTCATATTCATTTTTCATCATCAAACTGAAGAAAGCATTTTCAAAATGCTCTCTCCATTTAAGAAGGCACTTCTGTGCTGGAGGATTTCAGACATGAATGGAGAGGCTATTGTGTCAGCAAAGGCTGATGACAGAGGCTGCGTGCTTGTAAAGGGCACAGACAGGTCATATGATGAAGAGTTATCAGGAATCTCTTACGTGTAGCATATAATTTTTATTTGAGAAGGTGATGAGCATGAACTCAGTGTAGAGTGCTGGCTCAAGGACCCTTTTGGGTCTGCAGAGCAGATTCTTGCATCGCCTTCTTTCTGTAGAGGGAGCACTGTGCAATTCCTGTAAAAGCCAGTGTGAAGGCTACATCAGAAGACTGTCCAGCTACTAGCTGAATAATTATCTTGATCTTGTGGCCTGAGCTCATATTAAGTTCTTAGAGATTTCCATAAACTAAGCATGAGGTCTGGCCCTTTGGAGAGTCTGATCTATTGCTGTGATTAGTAATGCTGCCTTTTTGGATGGTTGTGATCTAAAGGTGGTGTTTCGGTTCACAATGTCAGTTGAGAAATGGAAACAAATGTTGGTTAATTACCAAAGGGAACTTTATTTGGGTGTTCCTACTATAAAGAAAAAAATTAAAGGGACGTGTAACCTGTAGTTTCTTTTTAAAAAAGAATTTACCTCCTTCAGTTCTTATAATAAATAATAAAAGTTGGTGGATTTTAAAGTGAAAATATAACTTGTAAACAATAGGTTGAACGATTTTAAAGTGCTTTTTTTTTTTTTTAATTTTTACAGGCTATTTTAAAATTATTTCTTATACCCAAAACTGCTGTCTGAATTCTGTCTTTCTGTTAAAGAGTTTCAAGCTCTCTAAAATGGTATTTCTTTGAAGTTATGCCATTTGGTATTTATATGCATTGCTCCAGTACAGTGTTTCTTTAAGTAATAGTTTCTCATATATTTAGCTACATCTATAAGGTGGAGTGATGTCTGCATATGCAAAAGATCAAACTATAATAATGTCTTTGGAAATGGATGATAGCAGACTCTCCAGTAGCTCTCATTAGAGGAATTACATAGTTAGAGCTAAGAAAATTATTATTTGAATACTACAGATGGTTCAATGGCTTCTTAGTGCAGGGACAGAGTGAAAAAAATCATAAGCAAAACATGCTGGGAATGACTAAATGGAAAATGAGAATTTTTTTTTCTGACTTTTAGTAGAAATGGCTCCAAGTCAAAATGTCAGATTCAGATAGCTGCAGACCTTCAGGCTAATGAGATCTGGATCTGTATTTTGTAGCTTGCATCCATAGTTTAAAGTGAATTTGAGATCTAAATTTATATGTGTGATGGAGTTTAATATCATTTGAGTTGCTGGTTCTGGTTTCAAAGATCTCTTAAACAGTGATGGCAATGGAATGCATACCTCACATTTTGCCGGAATCTTTAAAATCAAATGTGATATTCCTTAGGAACACAAGTGTACAAAAGAAGCGTCTATATTGTACAAGCATAGGAAAGTAAAACAACTTCTTTCATACTAAAAGTTTAGGTCTTGTCTAGTGGATGTTTGTTGTTATTTATTGAATTTTGCTGTATTGATTTCTGTAACTCTGACTATTTATCTTTCTACTGCAACACACATTTCAGTAAAAACTCTTTTTGGGGCCAAAGGCCGGGGTGAAGTCTTTGCATGGCTTATCTATAAAGTACGAAGTGATAGACTCAGAAGTTGCACCTACAAAAAACAGTGGGGACTCTTTGATGTCTCTCTTAATGTGCTGGGTTTAGATTACTTTGAGAGTACAAAAAGGGTGAAAGGTTTGAGGTTACTTTCAACTAACTCTTAGGATCATGATTTGTCCATGGGGTAGTTTTTAATAGAGCAGATACAAGGGGATGGGCTTATCAGATGCAGTGTCTTGAGGCTGAAATCTGGCCTCTGTCCATAGAAAACTCTCATGACCAAAGATCCATGACATTTTCAATATATTTTTTTCAAGGGCAAAGAAACCCAGCCACAGCATGGGATATTTTTTCCTCCAGTTTTTCAGCCCTCTCATGCTATTGTCTGTAACTAAAAGCACATACTCCTCCCTTGTAATTTTTTGATAATTATGCAAGGGACTCCAAGATGCCTTAAGGTAGAATATGAAGTACCGCGATGTCTTAGGAGGAGGCTGCATGATGCAGGGGATTTATCAGGTACCACTGAGTACTGTGATATTGAAGTATGTTTAGAAGAGTTCCTGGCAATCAGCTGGTTGTTCTTGGTTCACCATCTCCTATATTATCCTTATGTTTTTGCTGATATGAAGAGCTTTGTAATATCAAGAATTTTAAGGCTAAACCAGGTCTTGCATTTTTAAAAGGGTTGCTGTTTTCAGCTGAGCCTGATCATTCTAGTTTGGAGCAAATTTGTCCAATAAGAAAACGTAAAGTAGTGTGACAATGTTTAAATTTCAGAGAGGGGATTTTAAGATAAATAATAATTCTCTAAGTTTTGCACAGATTGCTGTGCAAATTCACAGCTATTGTGGGTCAGTTTATTCATGCTCCCAGTAATGGCATAATTCGGGGTTAAGCTTTATGGGGGGGGAGCCACATTCTGTCCTGTCATGTTCTTCCACTTGTATAGGGCAACAGAATACAGTGTCAATAGGCCCCCATTCTTCTGACATGCTAATTAAAACCACAAGAGTTTCTAAGAAACTGTCAATCCTGTTGCATAGTTATTTTTGCAGTAGTGCCAGTTGTATCTTTTGCTGTTAGATATTCCCTAAAGGCAATAAGTGATGTCCTTACACTGTTGTAATGTCACTGTCCTTGGCTGATTAAGGCCTGGTTTAGGTGCACTGGTTTTAGTTATGACCTAAGGCTTTCAACTCATAGGTAATTGCTTCAAAAATTCTGTTAAGCTGATATCACTGCAAGATTCCCAACAAGTGCAGAAGTACAATTAAGCAAACAAATAAAAATTTTCATGAAAAATGATCCTTTTAGACACAATGCTGATAGGAAGTCTAAAGCTTTCATAAACATTTTCTTTACGGAAAATCTGAAATAACTGTTAAAACCAGTCTATCTCAGATATATAGCTACACAACTTGTATCAGAGCCTAGCTTTGAATATTCCACTGGTTTATCCACTCTGCTCACATAGGAAATTGATATTTTCTGCTATTTTTTTTCAACTAGAAATGCTACATTTTCACTCTTTGAATGAATGGCTTAAGGATTTGTCAGGCCAATTTTGCAGCTTTCTTTCAAGAAATTCTCAAACTTTTAGAATGTCATATTACTTTTATGCTGTAAAATGTTTTGAAGATCTACCTAGGGAAAGGATGCATCTTATTTATGACTTTCCTATATATTTTGACATCACATATTTAAATTACTAATTACTGGAAGAAAAAGACAGCTGCGGTTTCTGAAGGACTTAAAGAAAAGTTACAAGTTAGGAATCTGTTAGTGTGGTGACAATGAGCCCAAGATAATTGTAGAATAATTTATGAGCTAATTATATAGGCTGAAAATTCTGCCTTTTAGGATTATTTTGGACAGACATATCTATATCTGAAGACTGTTATGTACCCATATCTCTCTTGTTTGCCACTGTGCTCTACCCTATGTTAGGAGAAGTAGGGGAGAACCAACTTTTTCCTTTCAGCATTTCCAGGAGAGCTTCACATGCTAGAATAAACAGGGCAACACTGTTTCAGTTCTCTTCCATAAAGAGGTGAACAAACCTCTCCCAGCAGAGGAGCTGGAGAGGATAGGGACATCTTGCTGACCTGAAAGTATGTGAGGGACACAGGATGAATGCCATTCCCTACATTGTCAGTGTCACTGAACAAAATTTTTCCCCCTAAATGCAATGCCATAGTTTTCTTTAAATTTTCCAGAATTCTCATGTAGTGGCCACCATATTCAACAGACAATTTGAATATGGATTGTTCCATAATCGAAGCTAAACTAGGACACTAATTAATCCCTTTTCTGCAGTTCTGTAATGAGTTGGCTGGCTTACAAGTACCACTGACCTCTAAAGGATGGAAGCAGAACTGTTCAGTCATTTGTCATGTCTCATAGGGCACAACTCACACCGAATCTGCTCTAAGTTAAATAGTAAAGGCTTGTGCTTTTGGATCTGGAGAATCTAATTTCAAGCTCAGCTGCTGCCAGGAATTTCTGAGTGGTTGTGGTCTCCAGCTCAAGAGTAGGGTGTCATTAGTGAGCCCAAACGAGCAAGCAGTTACTCACAGGAATGAGTTAATGCTTTGCTCGCCACTGTAAGAAAGTTTGAAGTCTGTCCACAGTGACAAATGTGAAGCTGTAGGTGGTGAGAAATTTGTTATATTATATAAACAGAACCTTTCAGAGCTATTATAAAATTTGAGATTTTTGGTGAACATAGCTCTTTATTATGTCTTTGTTCGTTGTGGCCTAGCTAGCAGTGATTCATGGAATATTCCTGTACATCTGATTTTAGTAGTTGCCCATTACATCATGTTAACATATTTCAGTAAGTGATCAATTCAGTTTTTGGTATGCTGCTTTAATTCAGGTTTCATTCCTTGCCTAGTATTTATTTTTGGAGGTATGTTGTCCATCTTTGTCTGAGATCATACTGCCCTCTTTGCAGTAAACATTTTAGGATAAAATGCTTAATAAGATTTGCATTTAAAAAATGAACTAAAGAACTGGACCCCCTCCAGCGAGAAACAAGTAATTATATCATTTGTATTGCAAAACAGGAGCAGCTATTAAACATCAGTATACTTTTTAAGATTTATATTCTTAAGAAACATTACACTACATATAAAATGACAGGCTAGGCGGGAGGGGAGAAGCCCTTTCTAGTGCAAGTAACCCTCAGACTTATAGGCAGAGGCATGGACTTTATTCTGGATTCTGCTTAATCAAGAATTCCAAATTACCACTTCTAGTTTTTGCCTTTTACTTGCACCATACCATGGTTGTGAAAGCTAGTGAGGGACATTTATTAGATTTGTTGTGATCAGAAGAATTTTGTGGTAGATTTGTCCCAGAAAACCATCCACATGTTGCATAACACAGTCAGAAGTCTTTTGTCTGTGTAGTTTATTTTAGATTCCTTCCCTACACTCCTGACCAAATATCAAATTTGTCTGCATAGCTGTGAAAAAACTAGTATAATAAGGTGTATTTTGCGCTGTTGGTTAGTATGGTAAGAGATGCTTCACATAGCATAGATGCTTCTGACCTTAAGACCTCTTGTTCCAAGTAAAAAGTACAGGAATTGTTATTCCTCTCTGTTTCGATGACTAAAACAGTTTAAATAGTCTTCAGGCAAAGCGCTGTTTGTGCTCAAACCCATGTAACGTTTTGTGAATCTCAAATAGAAATGCTCATCAGTCTTTCAAATGCCAGTGAATAATATGTAATCTCATGAACCAGAATCATGTGTGTTTGGCATTTTATTAATTAAAATATTCCCAAATCAAAGTCTGTTAGCTTGTTTAAGTATTTAGTAACTTCTACCCTGAATAAGACCATTTGCAAAAGACTGTTAGGTGAGTATTAATAAATTAATATGTTAATTAAATCTGCATCCATTTACAGACTTTATTGCTGTTTGCTTTGCATCTTTTTAAAGCTTTTTGAGCTTTTATTTTTGTGTGTAGCAAAATTTACATTAGACTTGGTCAATCTATTCTCATATTGGCAGAAGGGGATTTTCATTGATCGTTTTCTCTGTATTTGCCTTTTTTCCTCCTTCTCTAAACCCTAGTGTTGTAATACAGAAGATTTATTGTCAATGATTTATTAAAATGTAATTCTAAGGTGACTCCTTATCGTGAAAGTAATCTGCAGGCTATCTTTGTTTAAACTTGCAACCCGCTTTGTCAAAGAAAACAGCCTATGAAATTTTCATTATAATAGACAGGTTTTTATAATGAACTGGGAAAAAGCTATTATGACCAAAAAGCAAATTGTTAGGAAACTTATGCATTGAAACAATATGCTCATTAATTGTAATTTTTTGGGGAGGGTGAACAATTCTGTTTAATGGTTACATTTTTCAGGCTTATAAATTAATTTGAATTACCCAATATCACTTAATTTTTCCCTAGGAAAGCTTCTGCTTGCCCGAGCAATATCATAACTGCTAATTCAATTACACTGAAATTGTTTAATAGAAAATATAATTGCTTATTCATACAGAATACCCATTAAAGAAGTGCAAAGGCCTATACCCTAGGGTTAGTACATATTAGTACTTTGGGAATTCAGACGGGATTGCTGGGTAGGGAAGGTGCTGACTGATCTTTAATTGTTCATCACCTGCCTCCAAAATAATATGAATGGACCCAAACTAAATGACCACTCATTACAAGTTTCAATTTAGGAGCTTGGCTGAGGTCAGCAGATTGCTTATGCTGATCGCAATGATTTGAAGTTGTGATTACCATAAGCAATTTAAATTTTATTGATCTACCCTTCTGAAAGTTGTAATTGAGCATAGATGTTGGACCCGTAGCTCTCCAAACTAAATTGTACTCTGAAGCCCTTGCTGGATTACTGCAAGAATCAATAAGCAGTCAGTCACATTAACAATGAAATAGCTCCATTAACATACAGTGCTACTGGTGAAACTTTATTTAGGAAGGGTGTTAGTTCACTTCATTGTTTTATCAATGAATTTCGGTTGTACAGGGAAAAGTATAGCTTGTGTACACCTAATGAGCTTGCATAATGATAATCCTGTATACGTTAAGTATGAGTCTTTTTATGGGAAAGAAAGATTATTTTTTTCTGTGACAGATTTGCTTTATTATGAGCAGAGGAACTATGGAAGGGGAATTACAATTTGTTAACTGTGATGCACTGAAATAACTTGGGCACCAAAGAGTTTTCTCCTGTGACATATGTTCACTATTAGTGGGTTTCAGACAAAAGGTCATGTCTCAAACAAGTACACAGACACATAGTGAGTTTGTAATTTATATATATTTGGAACTTCCAAGTGGAATTTAGTGGTCAGCCTCCTAAACAACCTCCCCGCCTCCAAGTTTTCTGTACCTCTTCAGCATTGCTGAAGAGATTTGAACAGTGACCAGGGAAAGGCTGGTTGTTCTTATGTAAAGTAGACAGTAGAAGCAACACAGGAGGGGTTAGCAAGATGGATATAGATCTGTCTGGATTGTGTGAAACATTTTTTCCATGTGACTCAAAATTTTGGAAAGAGGATATACAAACTGGTCCATCTGAAGTATGACATGGCTGGGAACACAGAAATATCTTGGACTAAATCTCTCATGTATTCCCTTGTGCTTTCTCTCTGCTTTTACCATATCTACCGTCTTTCTTACTTTGTCATGGTTTTAATTCTTTTCAAAATCTTCTTTACTGTAATATCTCGAAGCTCTCGCTATAGTACAGGCTATCTCCCTTCCCACCATACTAAGTTTTAAATGAGAAATGAACCAATATTACTTGACGTATCTGGCAGTGGTATGGTGTTAATTGAGTAGTTTTAGTTGAGTAAACTTGGATTTGGAAAAGTACTATCTTTCTATTCATCAAAATGATAGTAGAAGATCCATTTTATTTTGAGAAATTATTTATATTTATTTGTCTTTACTACTTAAGGCACTGCTGATTTCATACTATCCCAGACAATTCTACTGGCAACACATTCATGAAAAAATGAAAGCCACTAGCAGTATACCGGGCCTAGTTTAGACACCGGTGAAAACCAGTGCAGTTAAATATAATTACTTTTCAGGGCAAAAGCTCTCCCTTTAGTGAAAGGATTCACATGCCTCTGAAGAGGGGTAATGCCATCAGCTCTGGCCATGATGTTCCGTAGCAGAATTGAGAGCAACCATTACACCCTCCTTGACTTGAATAACCCTTGTAGAACACAAACTATAGTTTCAGTACCTCAGTACTACAGAATTTGTGGTCTTGTAAACACTCCACAGTCAAAATGCCTGACCTATATCTAAGCAGACCTGTCACAACTATGTTTTCAATAAAGGCTTATTCCTTAAAATTTAGCAGTAGGTCAGGTTTTGTAATCTGGGATGTATACTTCAAAGCAGTGAGACCAGGCATCCCACAGTGAAGAGAATACACAGCACTTTTCTAGAAATAGGCTCTTGATTTTTTATATCAGATGGTTTTTAGCGTAGGAAAGTTCAAACAGTTCTTTGCAGCTATAACAACAAAACCAAATAATTTAGTCTGTCCTACAGGTGTGAAAGAACCTCATGATATTTTTGCTGCCTTCTCAGGAATTTAATTTCTCCAGATTTTCTGCTGTATCCTCACTGGGATGGTAAACTGTTTGTTCCCCAGATCCTGGTTTCTCAAGGATTCAAAGTAATGCATGGTTTAGTGGGCATGGTGTCATTTGAAGGTTGGAGCTGATGATTATGGAGGTCTTTTCCAGCACTAATGATTCTATGATTCTACGTGTACTGTGATCCAGCTCTTGGAATTCCTCTCTCATTCAGCAATTCAATTGGTATGGTTTATGTAAGGACCTTGCTCAGGCCCACACCTACTTTATGAAACTCATGCAGAGGATGAATCAAAGAACACATACATCCTTTGTCATTCTTCCAGCTGAGGCAGTGTTGTTATCCTGGTGAAATCATGTGGAACAAAAGTATATGCAACTTACGTATAATTTCTATACCAGCTTCTCTCGCAGAGCAGACACAGAACAATGTATGATATGGCATTGATTCATAAAAGGCTTAATGTGAATGGTCACTTTCAAGTATAGCAACATGTTTACAACTCTAAAATGCCCTAAAAAAGATGTAGCTTATCTTTATATAGGAAGCATCAGCAAGAAAAATGTTACAAGTGAAAACTGTCTTGTGGAAATTACAGTTCTTGAGAGAAGAAATTATACTAATTAGAAGAAGACTTAAGTATTTTATAAACTATAAGATCACTTGTAAAATTGATAATCAGATACATACTCAGTTTTCAACAGGCAGTTTTGTATATGGTTTCTACTGCTAATATATTTATTGCAGAAAATCTGAGAAAAACATATATCCTGTATAAAATGTCACGCATCAAAAAAATTCCACATATACTGTCCAAGTGTTATATTGAAGGGATGGAGAGTTCTCTGTCATGATAGCAAAATTATGAGATATTCTATATTAAATTAACACTGAGGAAAGAAGATTCTCTTTTAATGCTTGAGATTTTGATCTCCTTATCATCTTTTTTATATTAAAGAGGTTTTCAGGTCATTTCTGATAGGATCTCTAACCAACAAAATAAAATAAAATTCACTTTAATTGAGAGCCCTTTACACTAAAAAACAACTAAATTTTGAGATCCATTTAATTTTTACTTATTTTAAGCACCATCATGAACATCTGCCACCTGGCATAGAAATTGGTTCATATGGCAGGTGGGAAGATGAGATTTATTTAAAAGTTCTTTGTCTTTGATAGTTTTCCCTGCTGTATTTTCCAGTGGAGTAATTTGAAACTGATGGCATTTAAATAACCATGTATTGCCATAATAGAAGAATACAGTTAAAATACATAGAGTAATTGCTGTCATTCCAAGATAAGAATACAGCAGTAGGTATAATGGAGCAAACCATCTTCAGTCTATTTTGGCTTCCAGCCATAACATTGGCCAACACTTAGACTATTCAGAAGAAAATAGAATTCCTTCCACTTCTTTTCTGTGCATATATGTTATGCATAAATTGACTGATTTATTAACCTGGACAAAAAATATTTCCTTTTTCCCACTGTAGATAGTACTGGAAACCTCAGGTCTGGGAGCTGATTGTATTCAGTTTTTAACTCATCCACAAAATCAAAATGACCTCCGTGTCATTCTCTGAAAAGCACAATGTACGCATGGAACCTCCTTCCCATGAGTTGCAACCTGTGCTCCCTCCTTTACAGACTTCTTGTGTACTTTTTTAATATGACAGGAATTCCAAATCAATTTATAAAGATTAAGCCTTTCCCTTGTGAATTTGCAGCAGTGTTACATAGTAGGCATAAGAGGTGGGGGTAGAAATAAAAGGGAAGACAAGTTCTTCTTGTCTTTTCTCTGCCTTTGTTTTCCTTCTCATTATTGCATACATTTTTTGTGGCATTTTAGGGACAAAGAAAGAAAGAAAGGTATTTCCTGTTGTTCTTCTCATGAGACTTTTGACCTCTGTAACAGCATCAATTCATAAGATCATTTGTTCTTGCAAGATTTGAATCATCATGAGCAAATGACCTCATCTGAACAGTTCAACCTGCAAAACTCTTGCTGACTCTGTTAGGTCTCTATGAGAGACCTATGAGATCTCCATTAAAGATTATTGATTGACTAAGACCACACAAATAGAGGGAAGAAACTTTACAAAAAGCTTTGAGTGCACTATTAGCAACTGTAAAATCATCAAACATTGTTTTAAATGCAGCCATAACACTTGATTCTTGTGCTAGTAATTTTCCAGAGCTGAGGATGACTGTATCTGACTCATTCTGATCACTCGTACATTGCAAGTGGTCCTAGAAGTCCTCCCAAATATTGAGGGGAGGAGAAAGTGAAGAGGCTGGTATATGCCATGTAATCCTCTGAATTTCTGATAGCTTATCCCTCTCCAACTTCTGAATTAGGTGTTTTAAAACTTCACTCTGTCTGTACTACCATTCTATAAATATTCCCACGATTCTATTTATTTGTTGACCAGAAATTTCATGGAAATGACAAAACATTGGTATATAATAGAAAGAATTCTTGAACAGCAAATTTTAAAGTTGGTGACATGAAAATTTTCAGCAAAGATCTGGTCTGTGAGTTCTCTGATATCTCGTTTTGAGTGTACATAACATACTTATTGTGACTAATCTAGAGATCAAGATTTGCCAGAACTATTGGGGAAAATAATTTCGAACAAGAAAAAACTCTGAGGAAAAGAGAAATAAGGTTTAAATGGAGGGTTCATTTTATTTTATTCATTTGTCCCATTTTGTTCTTCTTCTTCCAACTCTCTGACAAAACCAAAACTGAAGATGAGTCATAGTCTTATCATTAAAGATTATTGATTGCTCTTTCTTTTATCTTTAGTTTTAAGTGCTGAGGGAACTGAGCAGACATACTCATTATGGCATTCAAATCAATTCCCCAGCATCTTCCTTAGAGGTTTCAACAACATCCATTTTCCAAGGCCCGCATTCATGGACCATCAGTGTGTGAACCTAGAATTCGTTTTGGCCAGCAACCGTAAGCTTGCCATGCTTCATCTCCTCTTTACTTTCCCTTCAGAGTCAGAACTGAAATTTCCCACAACTAACAATCATTTTAAATTGAACCATTGTCAAATTTAACTACTTTCATCATTTTTTCATTCAAGTCATTAGAACACATCAGAGGCAGACCAGGGAAAAGCCAAGTTTCATACTCGTTTTGGAGAAAAGTAAGGTGCAGGCTTTTGTACATAGCCCTTTGGGCATTCAGGTTTAGTTCTCTCATGTGATAGTAATTTATTAAGGAGTCTAATCAGTTGAGGCTAAGTTTAAAATATTCAAATTAGCCACTGCAACAGCAGTTAAGCTACTGGACTGGTCTTGAAAATTCCCATAAGCACTCATGGACTGCATCCCTCTGGCCCATATTTTCAGAAGTTTTTCAGTGTTTGGTTCCTATTTGATCTCAGTTAACCTTTAAGCCTTGGTCACTTACTTGCTTTTTGATGGAAGGATGTGTTGTAAGTCTGAAGCCAGGTGAGGATTATTTTCTTTTATCATAATAGACAGAAAAAATTATGGATCTAAATAATCCAGAGCTCTGATTTTGAATATGGAGTGATCATGCACAGACACACTGAATTTTGTATAGTAGGTTCACTTTTAATATTCATTTTAGTATAACCTACAGTCCTTCTCTCATTTTATTGACCAAACCATTAGCATGTAAATTCTTGAACTATTTTTTTTTGGTTTCAGAATTTAACAGATTGAAATAATCACAGGTGAGAGGGTTTCTTTCTTGCTGTTAGAAATATATCAAAACATTTATTTTTTAAATTTAAGTTGATTTTTTTTCTGCAGTGACTAAAATTTTATTAAGATAAGTATTTTTGAGAGCAGAAATATCCGCTCTTTTATTGCTTCGTTTTTTGTTTGTTGGTTGGGTTTTTTTTCCCCAACCGGGTAGAAGTTTCTAAATATATTTGTGATCTTGTTGCATTATTTTCTGTTATAATGCCACATAGTGTCTTGTTTATACATGGAAATATTACAATATATAATTGCTAATGTACTGTGTTTTGTGTGGCAAAACAATCTTCTTCCTGTATGTGAATAACTGTGAATAACCGTACACAAAAACACTTAATAATTTGTTAGATAAATAATAAAATGTATTAGATTACTTATATATATATATATATATATATCAAATTCTGAACATGAAGTCTGAGCCTGTTTTAAAAACCCCAGCTTTCAGCTGGTGTAGATTTTTGTAGGTGTTTTTATTTCTGAGTAACCTCTCTGTATGGCTCAAGATCAACATTTTGGTGCTTTCTGTTTGGTAGGAGGCTGGGGAACCCAGCCTTTGGAAAGGGTGGAATGACTTCCCACTTGTGTGTTCATCCCCCAGTGCTGGACCATCTGGCTCACTCAGCAGCCACTTCCTCGGATGTATGCCTCAAAACTTAACCTCTGAGTTTAAGAAACCACAGGCGCTATGTGTTCTGAAGGTGAAATTGGCAGCGTTAGTGGGGTCTTTGCGTCATTTACTCCTATCTTTTAGTCACTATAGTGCACCCCAGGGTAGACCTCAGGGCTGGAAGAAAGATTAGGAGGATGGGAAATAAACAAGCCAAGTGAACTTTGGAGAATAGTTGATTGGAGAGGATATGACAAGGTCTAAAAGAAAGACAAAGAGAATGATGAAGTAGAATGAAAACACAGTTTCTTCCATAGTGCAGATCATATCTTTATAGAGATATCAGTTATGATTTTCCACTGATTTGAAGTGATATAACACTTGAAGTAGTACACACTGCGACGGATTTTGTGTGGAATTGTGATGATTTCTGCCCTTTGACGATATGGAACATAATTTTGGGACCCATGAAATAGGCCTAATAACCTATTTGATGTTCTTTAGTATAACAGTAGTCCTTTGAAGAGTAAAATTTATCACTTTTGTTTTAACTGCTTTTAAAAATCTTTTTCTGATGAAGTTCTTCAACAGCTTTTGCAACAGCTGGAATTAACTAGAAAATTTGCTTTAGCCAAGTTCACTCTGAAGCGCAATTTTGGCAATGGTTGCCAGAACAGAGTAGTGATTATCACAACCACAGAACTCCTTTTTTATGGGTTCTGTTAATTCTCCCAAGCACAAGGCTGCCCTTCTATGACAAATTTTCCCAAATCTACTTTGATTACTTTCACCCTTGCATTTCACCATCATAAAATAAGTATTTTGAACCCACTTCCCTTCCATTTGCTGAGCACTTATTCTGTTTTTATTACATATAAAAAAATACTAATCCACAACATTATTTTAGGTAATAAGATAAACAGTTTTTGTTGAAGCTGGTTGTAGTAAGTCATAAATCTGAAATATAACTCGATGATTTACATAATTAGATAGCTTTAAATGAATGATAATTAATTATTAGAGTATTCTAACAACTTGCTGGCCTGGAGAACAAGAAAAGAAGACCCTGGAAAAAACTCAGATTTGAAATATGTAAACCCTAGAATTTACTCAATGGGAAGTTTCTAAATTAAAATTTTCTCTTACAGACTCAGGAGAATAAACAGGATCTTCCTCCAGATATTAAAAGTGTTGTTTTCTTTTTGTTAGGGGAATTTCTGAGAAATTAATATTATTACTTTTTTTCAGCCTAGCCTCTCATTTATATGAAGAGATACCTCTCCTCAGTTGTCTTCTGTGATGCTTAAATAGCTTTGTGATTCCTGTGTCTTGTCACACACAAATTTAGTTGCACCCATGGAAGGCCTACTAAAGCACTTCCTTATGAAAACAGATGGTGTCAATTGTTCCTATAAGACAAAAGATTAAAAGAAGATGTCTGTCTGAGTTAGATTACATTCTGGAGATCTGACCCAACCATACATAGGCAATCTCTGCAACAGCATTGTCAGAGTGACTGTGACCCAAAATCACGTTATACTTCAGTAACGGGATTCTCTAAGAGATACCTTTTGAAATGGAGCATTGTGTTGGACCAGATGGTTGGCCTGAATTTTCATTGTTCCTCTTGGCTCTCCAGTGATATGCAGATTTCTATATAGCTTTATAGTTTCTCACAGCATTGCCTAGAATTTACATTCAGATAACTCTGATGCAGAAAATTAAAAAGCCGAACATAAAGAAGCTACAGAACACGTTTGCCTTGAACTGTGTGTATGCATTAAAGGTGATATTAAAGGTGTACTAAATAGGTTTTAATCTTATTTTCTTTCTTTCTTTTTTTTTTTTAATTTTATTTGTCATTTTACGTGAAAGCTGGAATGATTGGGAGAAGAGTAAAGTGGAGTAAATATACCACTCAGAAAAACCATTGCTAATCAAGCAGTGCAGCCAGCTAATGCTGTCTAAGAGCAAGCACCTCAAAAAGATTCTAAATTTAAAAACTGAAGAGTAGCTTCAGTTAGCTCGAGTAGCTTCTGGTTTAAGACAAAACTGCTGTACCAAGGGAATCACAGCATGAATGAAATGAAATGAAACCTTGGAAAAGGCAGTGGACTGGTGTCTTCCATTAGATGACCAACAAGATCAAAGGGAAAAAAGAGAACTAAAAGTCAAATTTGCCACTTGGCGTGTACTGAGGAGAGTTTGGGCAGTGAATAGAATGAGGGACAGGCAGGGATAAAATCTGTCCCGCTTAGACTCGTAGTGTGTAATCCTGCTGTCCACCAAGCTGACAGAGGAGCTGCTCTGTTACAGCTGTATCCTGGACAGGCATTCCTGAATGCCTTCACGGAGTTTGGTAGCCCAGGTGCCTAAAGGACTGTGGTCTGGCACACGGAAGCAGGCAGCATGCATTGCTTTTACAGAAAGCAGCATATGTTCCACTTATGAATTTCATCTGCCACCCACTCTTCAGGAGTGAAACACTGCCCACACTTCTTGCCTGAATGACTTGGAAAATATATTTTTATTTTCAACTGTTACTCAAAGTTGGAACTATCTAAGCTATGATGGGTCAGAAAAGTCATGCAGAAGGGCTTCTTCCTTTAAAAAGCAGCATGAAAAGTACTCCTGGCACGAGTAAATTGTACATAACTCTAGATTGCATTTTGAGTAAGCACTGGGGAAGGATTTGACAGTGTTTGTCTAAAAAACTTTGTAGTTATTGTATGTGTTTGTCAATGTTTACAAAATTGTATGTAAGAAGCTGCAAATGTGATGGTAAATCCATCTAATTTTTTCAGAAAATGTTTTAATTTTACCTGATAATTATTCAACCTCACTTAGGCTTGTGAATCAGCTGTTTCATAACTCCAGGAATGATAGGTGTTCTTCCTGGTATTTTATCTGGTCCTACTGTGTGACATGGAAAGAAACAGATTTGCAAGCAGTAATCAAGATGTGGTTACACTGGGTCTAAGTTATGATGATTCTAATTTTAATCTGTATTCCTTTTTCAGAGAAGTGTGTGTTTATTATTATATTTTGTAGCATCTCTTAAGGACATCCTAGTACATTATAGTCCTAGGGATCTTGGGAGAGGGGTGCTGTTTGGTCATCTGTATTGTTAGACCCTCTGCCTTCCCTCTACTTGGACTCACCTTGCTCCACAACTGGTCATGAGGTAGAATTTCCCTTAGCTAGATGGATGGGGCAGCTTTAAAGCCTCTTTTTACATTTCTGAAGCAAAACAAACTAGTCAGAATCTTTTGTGGATGGAGTCATAGTCCAGTTTGTATAGACATTTTGCATTAAAAAATTATTAAATTCAGTTTCCTTAGAATTACGTTCTAAGAGGGAATTTATGCTAAAAATTAGATGATTTTGTAGCAGGTTATTTGTGGACACTTAAAAGGTGAAAAAAACTAGAGATATTGTAAGAATTAATTATTGCTAAGTTTTTTGTGTACCAAAGTGATCAGTAGAAGCGGTTTATTTTGAATTTCGAGATTAATTTTTGCAGCTTTTTAATGGAGGTAAGACTAAATCACTCTAGATGAGCAGCAGACCCGGGCACACTTGACAAAAATATTGCTCCTTCTGAACCTTTTATCATTAAAATCCTCTAAAATGCTTCCTATGAATGTGAAGATATTTTAAGCGAGAGCAATGACATTTTCCAATGTTGTCCCTTACTCAAGTACTGAACTTACTTAAGTACAGTTAAGAAAGTTGCTGCATGTTCAATTACTTCACACAGCATAGGATGTTATTAAGCGGGACCAAGATCTGGCAGCTTGTAACTCTGTATTAGCTTAGTTTGTGTTATAGCCAATTGCTGTCTGACCTCTCCACACTGTGGAGGAAATGCAGTGCCATCTGTATATCTCTTAGTCACATTAAATTATTATCATTTATATTACTTTGGAATGCAGAGTTTACTTTATGCTTTGCGGCAAAATTAGCAGAAGTAATAAAATATAAGCAGAAGCGCAAAGGTGAAAATTTGTGGGGCCTGTTTCTCTCCAGCTTGCTTTGATTCTGCCAGGTGTTGAAATTAGGGAGGGAGGAAGGTTGTTTAAATCTATGGAGGTGCTAGCATGTGTAAATGTTTATAGGTCTTAAACACCCACTGATCCTGGGCAAGACTTCCATGTGTTTGGTCATACAGGATCAAGAGGAGGGGTAAAAAGCACATTGCAACTAGAAAATTGGTATAAAGTTTATAAAATATACAAGGTATAAAATGAGAAATTTTGTAATTTAAAAAACAACTTTAAGTTAACACTACCTGATAAACAAGTAAGTAATTATACAGCACTCCTTCAATGTGTCCATGATTATGTCAAGCTTAAACTCTGAGTACAGTCCTGGAGACTTTTTGCTAAAAGAAGCTAAACGGAACCAGGATTTCTCCCAAGGAGGCCTGTTCCAACTCCCATGGAAGTAGATAGTGAAACTGTTATGGATTTAAGTGGAACTGTGTTCTATGTGTAATTTTCCTGTCTTTAATTTCCACAACTACATTTTTCTCAAAATGTACACCTATGGATCCACCATCTGCTGTTCAAATAAAATCTCACTCTGCCCAGAATATGAGTTACATTCCACATGGAATAGCTTCCAGAAGAAACCACTTTTTTACTGTAGTTCTGTGTAAAATGGAAAGGCAATAAGACTGTCAATTATTTGGTGGAGCTCATGCAGGCTGAAACAGAGTCCAGCTGCTCTTTGGACATTTATTGCTACAGTCCTTTCCTGTAAAATGTCCACTGTCATTTTGGTTTTATGTGAAACCCTTCGTTTAAAAAGTATGTTCACAGACAAGAAGGACTCTTACAGAAAAGGTTTTTTGTGTGCTAGCTGATACAAAACTAGATTCTGATTGACTTGATAGGCTTAAAGAAATTTTAAATGTTAATTTATGTCCAAAATATGTCCAAAATATTTATAAATGGTGAAAATTTATATGAATCTTTGACATAACTCATCCTATATTTTGTTTTATAAACATTCAGAAACTATTCAAGGGGAAACAGGATGTGCACTGTCTGAGGAGCTTTCTGCTCTTTCCATAAAAGGATCTGCTACATGCATGTTATACAGAGCTGTTGTATATCACTTCAGTCTTCAAAAGATGTGTATACATAGAGAGGCCAAGGATGAAATCCTTGAATCCTTGAATTCAATAGGAAAACTCTTATTGATTTAATTGGAACAAAGATTTCACCTCAAATCCTCAAATGTTGAAAGCTAGCATAACTTTATTGAAGATAATGAACTAAGCTGAAGGATACTCTAGTTGGAGGATCTGGCCCTCAGAATGCATGTATTTCTTAGGGTAAGAAAGCAGTCAAGAGGAAATACCTCAGAAGACAAGTAAATGATTCAAATTTAGTTTGCAAGTTTGAGCCTGAGCTAAAGAACAGAGCAAAGCCTGTGCTGTAGTCTTCTGCTACCCATTTTTACAGGAATAATTGTCATTTTAAATGAATAAAATAAGGTAAACTTGTGTTCATGTCAGATTTATATCCTCATTTGCAATACATTAACAAATAAAGTGAAAATGTATTTATACACATAATATAAGCTGATACGAAATCCTGATGTATGAACCCACAGATTTATAAATTATACTTGTAAATCAATGTAAATTGCTTGGTCAGAGTGTTCATGCCTTGCCATCATAGAAATTAGATACAGAAAGGACTGATTCATTTACCTAGTTCATCTCCCTGCCAGCAAAGAATTATTCCTGTTCATTGTAATCTTTTCTAGTCTGTTGTCCAGTATAATTTTGAAAGATTCAATGATTAGGATTATTTTATTTTGCTATCAGATATAGATTTTATTTTTGTTATATCTTGAAAATTTAAACTGAGAGGAGTGACTGCATTTCAGGGTCCAATATTCAGAGGTACTGGGCTCAAACATCTCCAAAGCAGCTATACCATTCAAAACTAGGAAAGAGCAGTACAATTAGCAGATAGGAAACAAAGTGAAAATGTGAGCTAAGCAATCAGCATACTTCTCTTTGTCCATGCCTAGAGCCCCTTTACCGCTGCTTTCAAAAATTGGCTTATTTCCATTGCAGAACTTCAAAAGCAAAGAGTTTAATAAACAGGTGCTAAAGTAAAGTAAAACCTCTAGTTATGAAAAGGAGGCATTATTGTCTTTATTGAGGCTCTTTACATAAAGGGCATATTTAGTTAGGTTTTATCTCTCTCTCATTTGCACACAATCCATTTCCAAACTCTGGATGCGTGGGGGGGTAAATGGAGAGATCTGACACCCATCTCTGGCTGTTGGCAACTGAGTCCATTAACACTGTAGCATCATGTACTTCTGGTGTCTACTTGAGAGCTGTGTGATGACAGAGGCAGCAGAGATTAGAGGTAAATGAGTGAGGCAAACAGGCTCTGCAGTTGTTTCTGGCACTGCCTGAATGGAGACTTTGTCCTGTCATCTGTTTCTGTACAACAGGAAGTTTTGCCTGTTATGGTCAGTGAATAGTACATGCTCTTGATATCAGGAGCTTATAATGAATTTATCCAACTTACAAAAAGTAATGGAGAAAATAGCTAACTGGAAAACCGTAGTTTTTCATTTGCTGTTCAAACTACCTTTGCTGAGGTTTCTACCTATGTGGTAGCTGTCCATCAAATTATAAAACTGCCCTATTCAAATCGCTGAACTAGAACAAGAATGATAAAATATCTTGTGATTAAGATGCAAGACTGGATCAAAAGATCCAGACCCTCATCCTGGTTGTGGTGCAGCCTGTTTGGATCTGATCAGTGTCTCCAGAAGTATCCACTGAAGTTCGAGGTGGCCAGTTAGGGGCATTGTGGCTGGATTTTTCAGAAACTGGGGATGTTCATTCTTCCATTAACTTAATGGAATTTGTTTAATGTAATGCTCTTCTGAAGTTCTGGCTCTTGCAATATGGTTTAAAACTGGGGCTCCCAAATAATTCATGTGATTCTGAAAATTATGTCCGTAATCTTTACATCTTGCCTCCTAATTATCTCCAAATAGATATAATTCTTTCCTTAAAGGATTGTGATGAGGCTGACATAATTCAAGATGGTGAATTGTGTTGAGATCTTTAGATGGAGAGAGAAAAATACCAACTCTTTCCCCCCCTCCCCCCCACTTTCTTTTTCTTCTGTCTATGTTAATATATTTTGTACTTTTGAACTGATTTTAGCTCTCTGGCTTGGGACTATTCCTCTTCTGAGAATTAAGTAATTGAGTACAGCAAAATGATCTTATGATTGTTTGATGGAAGGCTACTCAACTTTAATCACCAATACATCATCATTCATTACAATGCTTCATATCTAACTTGCTTTCCATTTCAAGTGGCAGAAATCAGAAATAACGTCAATGAAGTCCGTGGTGTAAGTAAAGTGAAGTCTGTGGTGGCAAACTGGTGTGAGGATATTCAGACTTCCCTTCTGTTCACAGACCTCCTTACTCTGACGTGTAAATTGACTGCCTTTTTACAACAGAAGCCATTTAGGAGTAAATTTCCAATGTGCTGGATGGTCATTAGATTGGTATGTAATTCATGTGTGCCATTTTGAAAATGCCAGTGCCCCTTTGAAAGGGTATGAAGGAAAAATGGTTACTTCTATAATATTACTTAAAAGGCTTCTGTTTATCAAAACCCCATTGTGTCATGAGGGTAGTGTTCGTGCCTACTGCAGAAAAAACACACTCGTATTTGTGACTGATCTATGGAACAACTCTTGAATAATGGAAATTATTTTGTAGATGTAAGAGGGATATATAATCCTCCTCCTGCCCCTTGGAAAAACTAGAAAATTTTGCTTTACTATTTCTGAATTTAATCTTAATCTTCAGAGCACTAAAACTCTCCAGTGGGGCTGGTGGTTGAACTGAGCTACTGAATATTGCCTGCAGAAATTTATTACAAGATTGAATAATACAGCATTTTCTCCATACTGTTTTAACCCGTTGCGTACCATTAAGACAGAAATTTGGAGTGGAAGAATGGGAGTTGTCAGTTACTTCTGTTTGCACATAGCATTTTCATTTTGGGTGCAATAACGTAATACATGACCATAGTTCTCCACTCCCTTTTGCACTTCATCTTCTTTTGAAACAAAAAGTAATCTTGCTGCAGAAGTGGCTGCAGTTCAGGTAGCAGTGAGGGTACTGTGTGTTTTCAAATACAAAAATAATTGCTGTGGTTGTTAACAGAATTGATTTCTTTACATGGAATTATACTCCTTAAACAGGACTTAAAAAGTCTCAGGGAATTTTCTGACCAAATGGGAGGCTTAATAAAGTCCTGACTGATCTTCATGCAAAGCTGGAGTTTACTGTTCTTGATAATGAATCATTCTTCACCAGTGGCTCTGGTATACTGAACTATCAGAATGGAAAAGCATTTAAAGTATACTGTAATTTTATGTTTGTAATATTGAAGACTCAGAATCCTCTAGGCCTGTTCTCTGAATACAGACAGTAAACCAAAACAGGATGACCACAGAAGTTATGTGGAAAAAATGTCTGAATTGGTAAAACTACCACCACCTTTCAACATGTTCTTACATGTTCCTAAACATTTCTACTGCATTTGCATCCTCTTATAGATGTTCATATATGCAAAACACAACAAAGATAAGATCTCAAAACAAAGGAAAAACTGAAGCAGCCTGAAGCGTGCCAGAAATGGTAAAGCTATAATTTTGTCTTCCAAAGATAAGGAAGAATTCTGCTGTTTACACCAATAGCTCCAAAGTTCTTATCTGTGGAGAGGTGTATTTTTAAGTTTTAATATTTGTTATATTTAGCTAGCATAGAGAGAAGAGTTTCTAAATGTTTGGCTTCTCAAATCATATTTAGCCAGTCATTTTCAAATACTGATAATTAGTGTATCCCTAAGAATTATCTGATAAAGCTGTACAAGCACTGATAACCTGCCAGGATTAGGCATTTTTTGTTAGTACCCAGATTTTCAGACTCTCAATCACATGCTTAAAATTGCTAACTCATATTTTTTTATCAGTTAATCAACAATCATCTTTTTTGGGTTTTCAAAACAACTTCTGCAATGGGGTGCAGGTCCACTGAAGCAGAGCACATGCTGGCAGTGAGATTTCTACATGATGTATGTATACTTTCCTAGTTCTAGTTGCTGTGGGCTTGATCTGGTTATTACTTGGCTCTCACTCAGTTCGTGAAACAAGTGCCATTGCTTTCAAGCAGAACAGCCATGTGCACATGCAGTCAAAGATTTAGGTAGGAGAAGGTGTATATTTCCTCTTTCCAGTGGCATACTACCAGGGTTTTGCATTATTAGCTGGCTAATATTCAAGTTTTGATCCTAGCAGGCGAGTATGTTTATGCTGTCAATTTAAGTAACACCATTGCTCACCTACATATTAGATTGCTCCTGAGATCCCTTCTGGATCAACTAGATCTCTCTCTAGAGAAAATCTGGGAATGGATTGGCAGATACATTAAGTTCAGGGGCTGAGCCAATACACGTGGTGTGAAGGCACCATCTTACTCCCTTTACCCAATCCAGTCTTTCGGTAGTGTCGCAGCACCCCTGAAACCATCTTACAACACAAGGGCTGTCGTGGTCATTTGGATTTCAGAAGAGCTTCCTCATTGTTACAGTAATTTTCAGTGAATTTCTTGAGAGTCACAGACCAAAAGGACAGTCACGTGGATCCAGAAATGTTGGGCCTGAGATTAGCTCAGTTGGTTAGAGCCTGGTACTGGTAACACCAAGGTTGCGGGTTTGACCCCTGCATGGGCCATTCAGTTAAGAGCTGAACTTAATGATCCTTGTGGGTCTCTTCCAACTCAGAATATTCTGTGATTCTATCCCTTGTGTCAGAGTGTAGATAGAGAAAGAAACTTCTTAGAGCTGCAGGAATTTTCCTGGGCATATATAGAGATAGCCTTCTGCATCCTGAGAAGTTGAAGCACAATCTTATATGCTGCTAGAAACAAAAATAAAGTAGCCTAGATAAAGAGCCATGGTCAGAATATGAAGACTGTGACCATGTGGCAAATAATGCATGGGCAAGTGTTGAGCACAGCACAAAGAGTCTGCTAGAGAAACCTGAAAGATAGCAGAGGCAAATATCTGTGTGGTAAATATTTAGCCAGAGATCCCTTCCAATGTACATGTGGGCAGAGTCCTGTAAATGGCACTAACTGTGAATGGTGTGAGGGCCACACTGTGCCATCTGGCCAGAGGAATGGGACTGATCCCTGCAGCAGTCATGGGGGTGACAGGGATGTAGTGAAGGACTGGTGCAGCTCTGCATCCCTGTGGTGCCATACTCAGGGCTGCATCACCACTACTCCCTGTGCATCCCTTTCCATCCTCCAGCTGACAGACAGCATGACATGGGCAAAGAAGAACAGCTCCTGTTGTTCCAGGTTATCTGGATGGGATTTCTGACCAGGCAGCCCACACTGGGCTGTGAAGCTCCCATTTCTGACAGATCTTAGGCCTGTGTTTGAAAGCCAAGCTCTGTGAGGAGATGTGGATGTCCCTGGAGCAGCCCACCAGGAGCCAGCAGGAGCCAAAACTGCTCCAACTCAGTGGCATTTGATTTCTGTTGGGAAATCTGGAGGCTCTGGCTTTACGTCGAGACTCCAGAGTGTTTTGCTCTGCCCTTATCCACTTTGGTCCCACTGATCAAATCTTTCTCAAGCACCAGTGGGGTTGAGTAGAAGGTAAAGTGGAAAGTATGACACAGATCCCGGTAATCTGCCTGTTCTCCAAGGTATGGATTGTGTTCAGTGACCCTGAGAGGACGATCTGGTGTGTTCACAGTGGCTGGGAAATGCTTAAGTGTTTCATGGTAGAAAGAAACATTTCATAGGGACCTAGGGGTGTATGTACAAAGTACCAACTAATGTGTTTATCTGATAATTTCTTTCTTGATTAAAGATCTCTTGATGAAATTTCTCTCTTGTTGAAATAAAACTATGAAGTCATACCTTGTGGAGGACCAAGTTAAAAAAGGGGAGTTAAAGTTTATTCCCTGAGCAAATAGAAGAGGATGAGGAATTGCCTGCAAATCAAATTTTAACACAGAAAATCCACATTCTCCACTTTATTTTATATAGTTGTAGGAAAATCACTGATTTCAGTTTGTAAGATTGACCTGAAATGCAACAGCTGTTTGTGTCTCATTCTGATATTTTGTTGAAGCTTTGCTTTAACTTTCATGGCCAGGAGCAAAAAAGAGTCCTTGTGTGTGTCAGAAAATAAATTTGATCTTCTTTCCTTTTTGATACTCTTCTACTTTAGCAATTTGGTACTGCAACTGAATGTAGAAAATCTCAGAAACTACAGGTTCTTTCATTTCACTATTTGAAAAGATATGTCCAAGTCATGGGTAAGAGTCAGAATTATACAGAGAAATCTTCTTTGCTTTTCATTTACTTTTTCAAATAGATGCCTTTCCACTCTGCTGTATCTCAGATCACATTAAAAATGGCTTTAATATTTTTAGCAAAGCATAGATAACATCAAATTTCCCCTGATAAATTAATATATGAACTCTACTGTATAGAAGATCAAGTTTCTGAAAAAATAGCTTAATGCACCCTTCTTTTTTCCCTGCAATGAATATTTTTATTTTCTTACTCCCCTCCTCCAAACATAGTTTTAACATGCCTATGGTTAAATGTGGTATGGTGGGGAAATAACCACTCAATAACCTTCATTGGTGCTCAGTTGTTAATATAGCTTGGAAAATAAAAAGGTATTTGATGGTTATAGCAATCCTTTTAAACTTTTGGAATGGAGAAGGAACAGACATAACTTATATTATGTCACAGACTGCTGCTACTTTTATAAATTTAATTTTATTTCTTTTTGTTAGTTGTGTAACAATTTTTAGAGGCAAGCTGTTGCAGCTGCTTGGAATTTCCCGCCAAATGTTTTCTAATTAAAACCAAAATTATCAAAAATATTAAAATCAGAGAGAGAAGTAATTTCCCAAGGAAAATGACCCTAGTTTTCTGCACATATGAAAATGGATTTATATTTTTCTTAGGCTTTTTTCAATCATTCACTAAAAGATTTAAGTGGGCCACTGAAATACTAAAATTCAACATGGTGCCACTGAACCTCAAAGGAACTGTACTTTATGTATCTTGAGGTCTTATTCTCATAAATGAGTATGTTGCAATTCAAGTTGTTTCTCTGCAGCTGCTCTGATTTCACTGTTGTCTTCCTGGATGCCCACAAGCTGGCAGAATTTCCCAATTTAGAGGTAGTATCTTTGGTACTGGATGTGTCAGAGTTACCGTACATGTGCACAGCAGCTGATTTGCACATTGCACAGTAACCCTGGTCTGGACTGGTCCCATCACACCTGCTGTGCGTGCACAACAGATCTGTGGGTATGGGTGAGTCACTACCAGAAGTATCCACATCTGTTTTTCTAAGGACATTTTCAAATGCAGTGGGGAAAATTAATTTGCTTTCTGAATAACTCTAATGAAGAAAACAAATAATTTGATTTCTGACCCAGGCTGGTGCGCATATTTTCAAATGGATCCTTTCCTATGACATTCCTGAGTATAAGGATAATGTTTTGCATGAGTACAATGATATTTGTGCAGGACAAACCTGTTCAAGTCATAAGATCCCAGTCACAGTACTTGGCAGTAGTATTACAGCCACACTGATGATGAGAAACCTTTGGACAATTAAGTCCTCGAGCTACAGCTAGGTTTGAAGTGCAGATTTCACATCCAGATTTCATTCCTGGCAAATTATGCAGGACCTCCAGCTGATTAGTTTAGTTAGAAATACCTGGATATACCTCCCTGTTTGCACTTCAGATCATATTAATGCAGCAACAGCAGTGACCAAATTTCTCAGTGCAGACAAGTCCCTAAGTTATACATTTTTTTAATGGGATACTTTCATTAGTGCCTTAGCTGATATTACTCATAAACCAACCCTTGCGCTACCAGGTTTAATCATTGTCTCGAGGCAGAGGCTTATTAGTGCAAGGTCATTCTATACTTTTTTATTTCATGTTTTCCCTTAGAGAAAGTGAGCGATGTCTCCAGAAAAATCACCTCCCTCCTGCCTGGCATATCAACATCCACAGACTTGCTGCCAGCATAGATATAATGCCTCTTGGTCAAACTTCATGTTGTTCCAAAACAGAGAGTTTACAGAAGAAGACAGATAATAAGATCAAGTCCTGAAAATTGTAAGTGGGATTTTGTAAGCTGTTTAAAGAAATAATGATGAAACTTCTATTAAAAAAAAAAAGTGAACTGTTTCTTGGAACTATTAAATGTCTCATTGTGAGTTAAGTGCTTTTGAAATACTGGACTGATAACTCTGGAGATCAAAGTCTTACAGCTGGCTGAGCTACTTACATGTCCCGTTGGCCTTGGAGCACCCCACAGTCTAGCCCTCAGGGGTGGGGAAGTGCTCTGATTCCTTTGCTACCATTGAGGAATTGAGGTGCAAAAAGGCAAAGTGACATATTTAAGCTCACATTAGAAGTCTGTGCTGAAGTAGGAATTTCAAACCAGGCATCTGATCTCCTTAGGTAGCAATCCAAATGGGAGCTGTCACCTCTCTCCTACAGAAAAAGTGATGACAGACAGAAAGTCTCTGATCAAAAAGGATGGGAGATTTCCCTGTTCGATCAAGTCCCTGGCCCTTCAGGAGAGAAACAATAAGAAAACAGAGTCAAGACAGAGTAGTGTGAGGTGGCTGACACCAGTGTGTTAGCAAGTGGACTGTGATTAAACAAGTTTATTTGTTATAGGATAGTAAGTAATGACTCTTAGCGTATTTTTTATAATTTTTTGCCATGTGACTATTCCTTGTTTTGGAGTGTATTTCTAATTGAATTTGAAATAACTTGAAAATTAGGGGAAAAATTCTGCTGCATCACTGCTCTCAACTCTTATTATGGGAATGTTTTAAAATATGACAGTTATATAGAAGCATGCTGGTCCCCCTGGAATTACCATTTTTCCTTTTCCTTCTGCCTCTCTCTGCAGGCTCCTCTGCAGCATCAGGTAGACTGGGTTTCTGTGCTTCTTCACTCTTTGGTGACTTACTGGACAAGGAACCAAGAAACCAGAGCTCTATGTTCATTGCTTTCCATATTTTAACTCCTGCAGAATCATGCATTGTGTATTAGAAGGAATCCAGATTCAGAATCTTTCTGACAAATCAAAGATTTCTGCACAATAGAAATGGTAGTTCTTTGATCTAAAGTACGCTATTGCTTTGTTCGTTTACATCAGTAGGAAATTCAGCCCATTTCTTTTCCTGTCTTGTGCACAGTCCTTAGCCCCAGACAATAATAAATAATATTTTAAAAATTAAGCATAATTAATCTATCATTTTTATAGCCATGTAAATTAGAGAGGTCTCAACTAATAATGTGAATCACATATTTTAAAATAAATAAATAAAAGTGGTATATGCAGAAAAGCAGCCAACCATATGGTTTCACCATATGCTGAAGCATACTTACTGTCCCTTATATCCTGTATTCCCTGTGAAAGCTATGTATACATATTCACTGACAAAAAAAAAAGAAGAACAGCCTGGCATGAAAGAACTTTAAAGCTACAAGATCAAGTGCTCTGTATTTGGACTCTGTGAAAATTCATGCAGTCATTAATTCTCTAATAGATGAATGTCACAAAGAGAGATTTTTTCTGGGCTTGATCACATCAGTTTTTGCGTGGAAGCTCTTCCTTGTTCGCTGGAAATTATGTACTGTAGTCACTGAATGAGTATGAATATTCACATGAAGGCATTGATCCATATCCCAAAAATGTGTCTCGTATACCATCTTTTATTCAATGGGGAGGTATTTCTGGATTGCTTAGTGTCTGTATCTGATATCCTTTAGATGTAGTGGGGACAATGACAATGTGTATTTCCACAAAATATATCAGTTAGTATCGTGGTTTGAAGGTCTGGGTTCAACTTTTGCTGCTTTATTGATGGAAAGAACACAGAGGTACCAAGCAGTGTTCACATAACTGTAGGACTGGTTGAAAAAGTTCAAAACATTTTTTAATTGAAAAACGTATTTTTCTTGAAAATATCAATCATATTAATCATATTTCTTTTTACTACAACAAAAAATATTCTTTCAACTAAATTTTCCACTGGGAAACCTTGAGGTAAGCTTTTCATTCCAGTTAAGATAAAACTTCTCTGCTTTTGCACAGCCACCATATGGCTTTTAGGATATTATTTCTTCAGCTAGAGGTGATCTTCGTGCTGCACTACATTAGTTAGTGTCCACAGTTAAATAATCTGGGATGCCCATTGTTCTGTAAGAAGTGCAGCTGTTTTGAGACTTTGTCCCATTCTGAAAGAAAAACATATTCTGGAGATGCAAAGTACTGTAGAGGAGAATAAATCCATTTTTAAGCAGCTATTTCTAGAAGTGTGGCCTCACAGAGGATTTTTGTTTGGGAATGACTGATCTGGATTCACTGCCAGCCGATGTACATTGGCAGCCCAAAAGTCACTGCAGGCTCTTTGCTGGACCCTGTGCTCCTGCAGGATGTGGCCACTGGTGCTGAAGCTTTGGCACGTCCACTGCAGTGGGGAATGATCTGAGTGGTGCAGCTGAGATTGGCAAATGGGCTGAGTCCCAAACCCAGCAAGAGGTGTGAGCTGCCACCTCTCCTGGAGGCAAGAGCCTGGGAAATGCCCAAACTGCACCTTCCCCTGTGACTGCAGTGCTGGTCATGTCTGCAGTCCAGGGATGTTGTCTCTTCATAACCTTTCCATCAGACAAGTGATCCTCTATTTCCCATATGGTTGCCTGACTTTTCTCACTGCAATTCACTGAGGCAGGACTTAGAAAGCCTGCGTGGGTCACTTAAAAAGTAGGTACTGCTCATCATTGAAAAAAATGAAGAAAAGAGTGGAAAGCAGCAGAAATTTGTTGCATCTTGAAATAAACAGAATGGAATCAGAATTTGAACAGATGAATTATGTTTTTATGTTCATATCTTCTGTGTATCCATAACAATCCCAGGAGGCTTCACATCAACATTTTGAAATCTTTTTGATAACTGCATTCACGTTCTTACCAAAATTGACTTGTGTTTAGATTTCTCATCTTATACTCCAATTAGCATTTGAACCCAACACTTTAAGCACATGATACAGTGATTTCTTGAGTGCATATATTTAATTTAAATGTTTCAGATCATTACTACTGCAGCTACCAAATACAATTTTATTTCTGGGGGTTTTCAAGAGCTGATTTTACGATTATTTGGCTTACCTTGAAAATCTATTTTTTCTATAGTCTACTTTGAAATACCCATTTATGTCTTTTTAGAAATATAGAAACCAATTAAGATTATGTCAGTGCAGAAGATACTGAAGTTTGAGGTTGAAACCTAAAGTGGAACCTATCTTTCAAAGAGGAACAGGTCAAAGGAGTTAATGGCTAATGTGTGACTTAGAGCTAATTTTGAGGAAAGAACATGGAGTGATGCTTGCTACTATTATTTCCTGATTTTTTTTTTCTCATTCTCCTTTTTTCTTCTGATCTCAGCTTATACAGAAGATACTAGGAAGATAAATGAGAAGGAAAATTAACCAAGAGGTGACATCTCTCCATCTGAGAACTGTATCTGATATAGGCATATAGCAGTGACTTCTCCAAAAGATGAATTGCAATTATACCCAGTATTCTAAAAAGAAAGTTGTAGGATTTTTTCTAACTTGTACCTTCTATAGTAAATAAATTGGCTGTTACTGTTTTTGCCTCTAGCAATATCAAGAATATAGTGAATTTAAAAGACAGAGACCATTCAAGGCAGATGAGATCAGGATGGTGTGTAATACAGACAGAAAATCTAGAAGTTTGTCATGTCCCTTTGAGCAAAAGTTGGCCACAGTGAGAGACATCATTTTTGGGCCCTGGTGTAGCTCTCTTTGTGCTGGCTCAGCTGCTGGAAAGGAGCCACAGAGTTAGATTGATCACCCCATGTGGAATACACCTCACAAGAAGGATGTAGCATATGTTTGGCATGATGACCCCACACTATTCCCTTGATTGGGACAGAAGGAGAGGGCAGAGCACTCCACTATTCTAGCTGATCACAAGTCATTCAAAGCCATGGTAAATTAGAGAGGCCATTCTGAGGAGTGTTAATTAATACTGAAAAGGGGAAAGACACAGATCTAGTGTCCTGGAGATGTAAAGTATTACTTTCTCTGCTCCCTCTTCCGTAGTTCTGGGCTTCATCTTGTGACAACTGAAAGTATTACAGGAATCACCATGGCTAAGCCATTTTATTGCTATGAGACTCTGCAAGGTGGTGAAGATCATGACTGTCCAGTTAAATACAGAGACTGTGGACTTCACCTATATTATGCTTTTAAACTGGCTGTGAAGCTACAGATGATTTCCTCTGCCTGAGCAATCCACCCTGCAAAAAAGAGAGACTTATCTGTCTCTAATACTCTTTGAGACCTGTGGTTGAAAATTATGTATTTCAGTCATAAAGGGCTGTTTCTTTCTGTCACTCACTGACCAGGCTTTGCTTTGCATGTGGAATTCAAGCAGCTTCTTGTTTTGAAAAAAACAAGAGGAAGGAGCTAGCAATGCATTAGGGTTTAGGAGAACTTTGCTTTGCCACAGGCTCACTGTGGGACTTGGAGATTTTTATCTCTTTGTGTTTTGGTTCTCCATATGTAAACTAAAGATAATCGTGCTCCTCTTGACTTGATCTTGGTCCTATTTATTTGGTTTATAAACTTCCTGTGGGCAGTGATCATCTATTAGTTCATATAACACCTACCACAGAGAAGCTCAGCTATCATTTAGGACCTCTACATACAGCTATAAAATATCCATTAAATGATTATGTTATGGCAGGCATTACCAAATGATCTTGTCTCCTTAGAGTGTTAAAATTTTTTTCTTAATATACAGAAAAGGTTCAGTCTCAGACAGCTGTGAAGATTTTTATCTTTCTGCAGAAAGTGTGACTGCATTTAAATGTATAAAATGCATCCAGCTCTGGGGTCCCCAGCACAGGAAGGACATTGACCTGTTCAAATGAGTCCAGAGGAGAGTCACCAGGATGATCAGATGGATGGAGTACCTCTCCTACAAAGAAAGGCTGAGAGAATTGGGATTGTTCAGACTGGAAAAGAGAAGGCTTTGGGGTGACCTAGTTGTGACCCTCCAGTACCTGAAGAAGCTGCAAGAAAGATGGAGAGGGAGGTTTTACAAGAACATGTAGCGACAGGACAAGGGGGAATGGCTTCAAACTGACAGAGAGCAGGTTTAGATTGGATATTAGGAAAAAATTCTTTATTGTGAGGCACTGGCACAAGTTGCCCAGAGAAGCTGTGGATGTCCCATCCCTGGAAGCGTTCAAGGCCAGGTTGGAGGGGGCTCGGAGCAACCTGGTCTAGTGGAAGGTGTCCCTGCCCATAATAGGGGGGTTGGAACAAGATGATCTTTATGGTCCCTTCCAACTCACGCCATTCTATGATTCTATTACAAGATTTTATACATCCTCTTTTGGCAAAGAGAAGATGAGTCATTGAGATCTGCTACGGATAATCAAAAATGTTCTTTCCAAACACATACCCAAATTATGGGTAAATATAATTATATGAACATAGTAGTTTTTTTAGCATTGGTAGCTCAGACAGATGAAGGTCTTCCCATGTGTTTTAGTATCTTACAAAAGCAGAAAAGTCAAGAAAAAATGAAGTCAAGATACTCTCAAAAGATTTTCAACTATTCTGATGAAATCTGAGCTTCTAACAAAATTACCGAGTAGACACTTCTTTGTGTTTATATTTTATGTGAAATCTTCACCCAATTCCATTGCTGAGCTGAGCCCTGTCCCCAGGATACTAGTGTTACCAAACTTTATTTTAATTCTGATCTCTGCTAAATGAAACTGGAGGAGTTGAGAGGTGTGAGCGCCACTTACTCTGATGCAAGACTTTGGCTGAGAATCAGGCCCCGGGTAATTGTGACACTTACTTACATTTTTTTCTTAGAGACAAATAAATCTAGCTAGGTTTAGGGAAAATTTTGTCTGTTGGAGTCAAGGATAAAAGAAGAGGGAAAATATTATGTTGAGGGGTTGAAGAAAATGCTCAGCATTCAAATCTACCATTTTTTTCTGTTTTCTCCATTTTCTTCTTCCTTGCCTCCCCAACATGAAATCTCCTTTCTCCCTTAAAATAATGCCCTTTTTTCCCCTCCCCCCCCCTTTCTTTTTGGTGGTTGCAATAAGACAACTCCAATGAAAATGGCTGTCATGAGATAATCACACCTCTGGGGGATTATAGGCATCTGGCTATGATTCATAAAATCCCTCAGGACTGATTCCCCCTTTCCCTCCTCCTCAAGATAACCACACCTCCTGCTGTGTTTTATGAGTTGAAAAATACAGGTTTTGTGATTGCAATTTACAGATATTATTTACATTGAGTTATTTTGTTTCACTGGATTGTGCATTTAAAAGAAACCAAAGGGGTTTTATTCCCATTTTTGAAGGAGCTCTCAGTGCCAGGAAAAAACAAGTGGCCGATGACTTCTTCCAAATATTTCCTGAGCCTCCATCCCAGGCTAAGCACCCTTCAGCAACATGAATTAATGACGTGTGTTGTCCTCTTGCCTTGCCATGCCTTGCCTTGCCTTGCCTTGCCTTGCCTTCCCTTCCCACTTTGATGTGTTTTGCTGGGCAGTAACATTACAGCACTTCCTTTTTTGATACATCCTGTACCACATCTTAACACTTAAATTGCTTGGCTTATCCTAAATACACTTCTAAACCTGCCAATAAGCTCTAGAATATCTGTTGCCAACTGTGCACACATACCAAATCCTGCAATAATTTGAACGGCATCATATTCTGCTCACACTTTCTCTCAGTTTCTATTAATTGTGAGAGCCAGAAATTAAAAATGACTGCCTGCTTCCAGTTTGTTTGGATTTTAGTATTCCCTATAACCAAAGATAGGGACACTTCAAAAAAGGAAAAACAGAGAAATCTGTTCAGGAACTGCTGAAGACTTGGATGGCTTTATTTACACATATTTTACTCTAAATTTAACTCCATATCTTGACATTTAGGTTGATGAAAGTGTTAACATCTCCAGAAAGATTTTACCGAAACACAAGGCATATTCAGTGTTTTCTTAGGCATTCCTATTTCTGTGTGAATTTAATTCTTTTTAACAGTATAAACTAAAAATAAAAAATGTTTTTCCAGAAAAAAAATAGTCAATCATTTAAAAAGTAATTAAAAACATGCAAATTTAGATTGAAACAACAATGAAGAAATAAAGGCAAGGGACAGATTCAAAACACAGCATTAGTATAATGCACTTAGTACACTGTAAATGCTTTGCTGCCTCTGAAATTCCCTAACAAGGTGAGTGAAACTATTCTAAGAACACTATTATCAAGAGACACCTTTGAACTGATCTATCCTGAAGAATAACCCCCAGAAAGATAAGGTGAGGAGGAAAGGAAGGCAGAAAAAAAAAAAGAAAAAGCCAACAACTTTCATATGGTTTTTGGCCACACAGCACAGCTCCGACTTCTGAACATTTTTCCCCAATTATTTTTGTAAAGTATTGATCGCAATTTAATTTTGCAGTCCCAACATGAGAGGCGCTTCATGCTGAAATGTCTCACAGGAGATTGTAATCAGGGTCTAGCCTGAAGGTGAAGCACTAGTACATAGGTTTTACTCTATTCCTCCACTCTTCATCAGTTCTGGGATTGGAGCAGAGGGCATTCTCAGGCAGATTAATTTTTGACGATGGGATCGATGGAAGATGTTTTTTCCTCCTGACATTGAGTCATCTAATTTGCTGTTTATCTTTGGCTTATTGAGTTTCGAGCATTGTTAAATCATACCTTTCAGCTGTTTAATTTCAGATGTGAATTTTGCATTCCCCTCTTGTACTTTGGCATAACTCTTTTACCTAAAATGAGCAGGGTGATGGGCCTTTTTTGACACCAGGTTACTGCTTTTGAGTCTGTTAAGTACTCCAAGGTAATGTTATAGTACTTTCTAGCCTTTTTTCTTTGCTTGTGGCCATAGATCAGATCATCTCTAGGGAAATCATTACTTGCCATCATTATTATCCCTAGCACCTTCATCTATTCTCCCTTGTTTCCTGACTCCATTGCTTGATGAAGTGCCTACTTGTGAGGACACCTTTAACTCAGGTCTTATAATTAACCCCTTCATTGCTCAGGATGGTTCATTTTTTGTCCCTTTCTTCAATAAGCTGTGATCTATGTATTTAGCTTTTGGATGAGCTCCTAATAACAGCATTCTGGACTTGCCTGGGAAGCTCTTCTCTTGGGGAGGCTGGTGTTTTTTTCCCCTTGTTGTTGTTTTAGTAGCAAAGTGAACATTTTGCCAAGTATATTGCTAATAAAAAATAAAAGGCTTTCCCTCAAATTAAGATTGACTTTACTTAACCTTTGCTAAAGGGTTATACATTATTGCTTTACGTTTCAAGGGGAATCCTCTAACCTTGGCCCAACTCTGAACAGTTCATGAAATAATCTTGCAATTATTAATTTTTACTGACTCAACATATATGCATATAATTAGAAATATTTGTATACTGTGGTGACCAGTACAAAGTCAAGCAATAAGAAGCAATAAGTTATCTGGTTGTGGGGAGTTGCTAAACTATTATTGCATCACACTGGCTTCAAATAGTCATTGGTAATAATCAGAAATATTTTCATTTTATATTACCACTATCTTAGACTCAAGGCCAGGAAGGGCTACTTTGTGTATTATATGATGACTCAGAGAGACATCATGAGGAGTCTATTCCTCCTGTTCAGCAGGTCAATGTGATAAGAGCTTTCATTCTATTGTGTATGCATGGAGCATCTGTTGCAGTCATGGTGCTCCTATGAACTCCATAGGAAGCAAGGGGTTGAGTCACACCAGTTCTTATTTCTGCCAAAATCCCCTGGGAAATGACATAACAGTTCAGCTTAGAGCATGCCTGCTTGGTTCTGCTGAGGCAACACACCACCACAACCCTCCCTGTGGTTTTTACCACAAGATGTACATATGCTATAGGGGTATGAGTGCTACGGCAGTGGTGGGTGCTGCAGTTCATCAGGGTGCTCTTTTGTGGATGTCTTAGCAGCTGAAAAACACATACTGGCTGTCACTGCCTAATTTTGCTCACAGTCCTCGTATCTAACCCACAACTGACTTGGAGAAGGCAGTTTAACTCCCAGTCATGTCATGGATCTCCTGTTACCTCACCAATTCCTCCACCTGTAAAAAGGGAAGGGTCGTAGTGCTCAGCATCTTCATCTGGCCTTTTAATCCTTCCCTTTGATCCATTGTGTCCCTGTAGTCCTCCACAGCAGTGACCTCAGCAGAGCAGCAGCAGGAGTCCATCTCTGGCAGACAGAGGAGTGTGCCTGCCCTCCACACACAGCCCAGAGATCAAACAGAGTCGTGACAGTTGTGACATGGGCAAAGGATCCCACAGGCACTGCTGGTATGTATTTGCATGCAGAACAGGATGTATGTGTATACAGGAATAGATATAGGTACACACATACATATTATACATATTCATAATTTATATTTACATAATACCTGTACCTTAAATAAGATCACCTGTCTTGTTTCTTCTAGCTGTTCCCTTCTGCACATTTAAACTCATGTCACTTCCAAAAGTTTTCAGCTGTGCGGCAAAAGACTACCCATTTCACCTCTGAAAGGCAGAAACCTCAACTCAGCTCATTGAGATTTGCTTGGAAATTTTTTTGGTCAATTTATGTGAGAAAACTTTTCAATATACTTTCATTTTTTTACAGCTAAACTGACATTACCTTACTTTGAGGCACTTAGAAATTTAAGGCAAAAGGTTCGCTAAGCCATGGTGATTTCCACATAATAATAATTAAATTGTGATGAAAACCAAACCCACTGATTGATATAAAGTTAAGTTGAAAATCTCATAAATGGAATATTAAATGTCATTTAAATGTTATTTTTATGTTAAAATAAAATAATAGTTTTCACAGGATCTTTTAATATAAATATATAAAGGGCTTTATGTACACAACTATGAAACACTCTGTAGGGCATGAGAATTTCGTTGGGCAAGAATGTTGTTGATTGTGGGTTTTTTGCTACTTTTTTTCTTGGGTTTCTGTTTCTGGATTTATGGGGAGGTTGGGGTTTTTTTTAAGAATATTGTGTTTGGAACATAGTCTGTCACAGTTTGAAACAATGTCAGAATTCACAGTTTTAGCTTGTCTTTAATTTTCAGAGGTTTTGACAAGACTTAGAGTGAGACGTGTTTTATCTCACTCCTTTGCCCCTACGTTATTCCCATGTTCTAAAGTGCTGCGTCCCAACTGTTTTGCCAAGCATCCATCCTTTAGGCTTGGCTATATGAGCAGCTTCTCTAGGGCCACCTTTCCCAACTGCTCGCTGCCAGCAGCAGCTCTGTCCCCTCATGGCAGGGGAGTGAAAGTCGCTGTAATTACTGGCTGCAGGTGTAAATGCTTGCTCCCTTGCCCTGGGGGAGCTGAACCATAGCCATGATTAAAGGTATTTAGCAATCCCTAATGACTGCAAACATGTGGAGCTGATAATTGCAACTACTTTTCATTCCACCACCCGTGAGGACTGACCTACTGCCAGCAATAAACTTTCCTAAGTTTTATCCTTTGCTTTTCTTTTCAGAATTCCATTTTATAATAATTTTCTTTTAAAGTTTTTTTTAATCCTTCTTGACCTTCTTTGGATTTGTGAATGAACCTATGAGAAAGACTGCTGGAAAGGGTCTGAGAGGAGCTGGAAAGGGGGGGATAGTAGGCAGAGAGGAAATCGGATCCACTATGGTGAATTTCTATATTCCAATTTGTGCCAGTTATATCACTTTGTACATTACTTTGATGTTATCTGTGAAACTCTAGCTAATGTTACTTTTCACGTGGTAAAGTTGATTTAGGACTTATATACCTTGCTGCCTGATGGCCTGAATGAATATATTCATGGAATCCACAATAAGAGTCGGTTATTTGAGTGTACAGTGAATTAGGATGTTCTTATCCTTAGGCTCTGAGACTGCATTCTCTGAAAAGGAACGATGTGCAAGTTCCATGAAATGCCTATCTATTAATCAATTCTATTCACATACAATCCCCTTTGAAGATATGGGTAAAGGGCACCCCTCCCCAAATCTGCAGCAAATGATTTCTGGCACTATAACCATTACTTATTTTTCCAGAGGACACATCTGTTCTGAAGGTCTACTGTCACCTATGTACTCCCTGTTTATGACTGTTACCACAGAAGCAGCAGTCTTTAAAACTTGTTGAAATCTTTTCTCTCTGCCTTCACAAAAAGTTAAAGGCTAATTAAGGAAATGCAAACAGGAGCTTCTTCTGAGCCTTCAGTAACAACATAGTAGATTGTAACATGAGAAACTGAAGAAGTCAACATGCACTTTGTCCCTCTGACAAAGGAAAAACAAACTAAAAGCATTGTAATCTTTTTGGCATTTAAAAAATATCCTTTCTTCCTTTTTATATTGTAACATATAAAACCCAAAATCAATAATGCAGAGGCACAGTTAAAAAAATAAAAAAGTACTACAGGATGCTCCAGTCAAAATATCTCTTAACTGGCTCCAGAGGGGCAGAGTCATCCCTCGTCCTTTTCAGCTGGAGCAATTCTGACCAAGAGGTGAGGTTTCATACATGGTAGTGAAGCAAAGCTGGGGAAAAAGGAGTGGAAAGGGGATTTCAAGGTTGAAACGTCTGTACAGCAGATTCCTTTGAGACAGGCATAAAGCAATCAGTCAGGAACTTTTGGATGACTCTTTATTTTTGACAGAGTAACACTGATTTCAATACTGGACTAAAGATTTACTCTGCAAATAATGATTGTATATGATCCCACTGATGGTGAGTTTATTTCTTTAATGATGAATTGTGGGATTATCCTGTATATTTCAGGACAATTCTGTACAATCTGACCCTGGGAGAAGCAGGACCTTTACCATGGTCTGTGATAAGGGATTCCCATGAGTTAGCTTTTCGTGGGTATTGAGTTATGTGATTTGGGGGAAACCATTTCACCTCCTTGGTGATGATGATTCCTCCCTCACCTTCCCCCCTCCCCAGTCTGTCTTCTGTTAACTCTTTGTGCCTGGAGCTTTTTTGCTGGGTGATTGAATAATGCAACTGCATATGTAAATCCGTTGCTGCTAGTAAATAATAAGAATATTAAAGTAAGGGGGAGGAAAAAGCAGCCCCACACACTCCTTCAGCTAATTTATCTGTACCCTAGGTGATTTGGACAATGCTAGACTTTGTTTTTCTGTCTGGAAAGAAATACAGGACTGAACTGCACAGTCTGAGTTTTTAAATGTGAAAATTATGACCATTAAATCTGTGATTTGAAAATGTGTCAGCAGAAAGGAGAGAATGATATGGGTACGTTCTGCAGGTTACTGCCTTAGGGTCAATTGAAACAAGCAGATCTATGGGGCACAATAGTGCAAGGAGCTGGCAATTGCAGGTGCAAATATGCCTGGGGCTTGTCTAACTTCTATTAAAATAAAAAGTTTGATAGCACTAATCATTTCTGTCCCTTTGCATTTTAAACAGCCACTGACATTGCCTAAGCATTTTAACTGTGTGCTGACAGAATTGTGGGATTGCTGGGAAAAGACATCAGGAAGGATGATAAAAGGTCGAAAAAGCAGAGGTGCAAACCAGCATTTTCAGGAGAAAGGGTTCAAACTAATATCTTGAGGCCAAAAATGGAACAATTACAAGAGTCGGAGTTTGCACCAGCAACAAATAGCTGTCTCCCAGCATTTTCAGTTCTTGTGACTGAAATTGTGAGATGTTGGCATGCCTGTCTGAGCTGAAAGGGTCAAAAACCCATCCAAGAAACCATGAGGCATGTAAGTGGGCTCTGAGAGAGGAACAAGGCTGGACGTAGTACTGCATGTTACCTCTTCCTCCCCAGCAGCCTGCCCCTCATCTCTGCCTCACCTTGGTAGCCCCATCCATTCTGCAGTGCTTTCTTGTCAACACCTCCACTGATGGCTTGAGCTACTGGGCTGTTTGTGGTGTTCTGGTGGTAAAGGGCTGAGAGATAAAGGCAGAGGAGTTTGCAACGGAGAGAAAAAATCTAGAACTGCTACAGCAAAGGCTGTAGTTTGGTTTTGAAAGGCCTTATTTTCACTGATTTGCTTGCTTAAAGGGTAAGAAAGTAAAATTTCCCATTTTTGTGTTGATTGTGCTTCATTTTTTGTGTGGGAGTTCTTGCTGGGTTGCTTTGCTGCTTGTAGAAATAGATTATTTTGCCATTCACAGATGAGTATGGATTAGTAATACCTAATGGACTGATGACTGGAGAGCAAGATATGTTGATGCAGGAGAGAAACCTCAAGAAAGACCATATTTCAGTGTCTATAAGAGAGACCAGAGGGCATTACAGGTTACCAGAGCAAGTTTTCAGAAAAATCTATATACAAATTTTGGCTAGGGTGTTGAGTGAAAGCAGTTTGCAGTGTCTTGAGCTGGCTTCCACTCAAGTCATTCAGAGACCTTCAATAACTTCAATAACGCGCCGTATCCTGTGACTGGCTAAAAACATTAGCCAGGGCTGTGGCAAGCAATTGATGTAGAGTGGTAGAGGGCTGCATCGTGCTATCCTTTATTTTTCCCAGAGGTAAAATCCTATATCTCTGCTGCTGTCAGCAGCAGCACTTCTTTTGATTTTAGCAAGAATGAATCTGATTTTTATGGGCCTTGTGTATGATCAGAGATATGTCCAAATCAGGTCTCTGTAACTGCTTTTTGCTGTATCTGAATTAGTTAACTAATTTTGAGCAATAACAAAGAAAGAGCAAGTGTCAGAGTTCTGATTTGCCAGCTTGGAGCTTGGGTGAGAATGTGGTGTGAATATGGTAGGAAAAATTGAATTTAAACAAGCTACATTTTTTTCAGGGAGATAGCAGAAGTACTTCTATGGGTGATACTACATAGTGGGCAATACTGTTCTAAAGAACTAAATCATCTCTTTGGGGAAAGTAGAGTGAAAGAGCACATGAAAAAGATTTGCTGTAGTGAGTACTCATGTTCTCCAACAGAGCCAAAAACTGTTTGTTCCCTGTGTTCTTTGTCCATAGGAGGTTGGACAGGGCCCACAAAGGACCCCCTGCAGTATGGGCTTGATTTGGTTCAGGGTTTTTTTTTTGCTAAGGACCATAAGGAAGCACAGCCATAACAGGTCTGAAGGTACCATCTTTTTAAATTACAGCTGCAACATTTTCTTCCTCTGTGAATTTAGCCTCAAGGATCTTATTCAGTCTCTTTCAGGTCTTTCAGATCACATCTCATCCACTTCTGCTTTGTGTAATCAACCAATTAATAATGGCTTGAGAAGCAGGCAGGGATAATTGGCATATGCTTTGTCAAAGAATAATTGTGAATGTGAAAATAAATTGTAGAGATTGTAATTGTTTTCCTTGCCCCTCATTCATTTTCACCATATTAGTCCTTGTAGTACCTCAGGGAAGAATATAATATAAAATGGCCATTCTGGATCTGTGCAAAGTTCTCGTCTAGAGAAGTATCTGCCTTTTACAGGGACTATTAAAAGGTGGTTTTGAACTGTGATAAGAAAAAGTAAAGGCAGAGCAATCTTTTTCCCAGCACTTCTCTAGTATCTAGCAATTAGTGTTTTAGACAATTCCTAAGCTACAATTTGTATATATTTTTATATACAATTTGTTCTCCTGCTTAGGTATTTTATATGCTTAGCTGGTGCTGTTGAAAAATCCCACAATTACTACCATCACATATCCTGTGAGGTAGAAAAGTGGTATATTATCTCCACATTATGGGTTTTGAATTGAGGAGCAGAGAGACTTGAAATGCCACCATCTAAAAATAGATTAGAGCTGTTACAGTTCATTAGCACAATAAAAACTTGGGAACAAATTGATACGCAGCCTGTCCTTAAAAATCCAACCTCTCTATAAACTTCCTATTACAATACTACATAATCAGACAAGGGTGAATGTAACCCTGGAATTTTAAGATAGTTCTGTGTTGCTTCACTTTCCCAGTAAGTGCCAGCAACATGATGTACAGAGTTGCTTCAGATGACTTTCAGACTCCAAGATCAGGTACTCACAATTAAAGAAGGAAAGGTGTAGGGATGTGTGGGATGTTCATCAGGAATTTGCAGATTGTTTGAAGGGATCTTCAGATGGTTGAAAATGCTGATAGCTTGTGACACTGTGACATCATGCTACTAAAACAAGTAACTTGTACGTCAGGACTTTGGGTAGATGGTAGAATATATGTCAGGAGGCCTAAGCTGATAGTAGGCAATAAGGTGATTTCTTTTATCTCATTGCCTTGGCACTGTTCTGCTCCTCTGTCTGTGGAGAATTTTCAGTCCTCTGTCCTGCTTGGTTAACCTATGGCCCTCTGTATCACTATTAATTTAACATCTCAGTATCACTAATGTGTTTATGTTCATACCACTTCCAAGATGCATCAGCGGCCTGAGCACTATTTTCTAAATGGGCAGGAAGATACAGAGAGTGAAGTCCACATTGGTGGATCCAGGTGTGCACTGCTGATACCACTTCAGATACATGGCTCCAGAGTTACCATGTGCCATTTGTGAGTAGATGTTTCTCTGCTTGATTTTGAAGAGAGATGTGTGCCTTGTGTCCTGCTCATTTCACAAGCTCGTGTCCCCGTCTCGAATTATAGCTTGGTAACGTTACCTCCAGGTAGACCTTTCAGATCTTCCAGCTGGCCATACAAGACACAGCAAAGGTGATTCCCTTCTTTTAAGAGGACTTTGAGAGGAAGAGAGTGCAAAAACCTATTGCAATGCTCTCAAAATAAACGGGGATGAGAGGCTAAAGCAGAAATTTCCTTACTGCTACAGTCTTAGTAGTGATATTTTATCCTTATATGATCTTTGAGAGACCGTAGGAACAAATGTGAGTCTGTCATTCTAAATTAAAGACACTTTTTAGGCATTTATCTTTTTTTTTTTTTGTTTAATACGCACACATTGTCACAAGGCTACTGTACTCCAGAAAGGCATTGTGTACAATAAGTACTGAAATGCTCTGCTTCAACTTGAACAAAAAAAAGTCAAAATACTTTTATGGCTAATGATATATGATTATTGTTCACAGCTCATATATTTGGTTAACAGTGTGGCATCTGGTTTGGATATCTGGGTATTATACTGCAGTTGTGAATAACTAATAAAGCTAATTTCTTACTAATGTAACTGGTTACACTAGCAGTGTACTGGTTGAATGCCATTGAGAGTTGTTTTAATGTCCTTGATATAAAAGAAGGCTTAAACAAATATGATATATTTTGAAAAAGAAATAAAGATGCTTATAAATACTTATGGATAACATAGGGCAAAACCTAATTTTCCCAAAAGCAGAAAAATTTTAAAAATTTGATCTTAATTTCTAGATCTGTGCATTCACTTGCATGAATATGTATGTGTTACTTTTTTCTTTGGCATAACAGTTTACTGATAAGGCTTTTCATACCCATTATTTTATATATGTGTCTCCTCATAAATCTCCCACTCTTGGGAAGAACATACTTTCCTTTGTGTTACTGTAGACTATAGGTAGAAAGACTACTTTTCCACATTGGAGTTTCGGGAGTTTTGTGGAAGGAACCACACTCTTGTATATTAGAAACAAACACAATCTGGATCCCAGCTGGATACAAAGATGAATCCACAGTTTGTACTAATAATGTTTGTGCTTCTTTCTCTTTTCCCTGCCAACTCGTTTGCTTATGTATTTTATATAAAAGGAAAGTCAAAGTGTATGGCAAGATTTAAATCATGATATCCTCATCTTGGCATCCATGGAAAGACAGTGTCAGGACAGGGAAACAAATTTGTCATCTCATTATCTTCTAATTTGGATTAAAAATACCTCTAAATAGTTGGCCGTCTAGTGTGGCTCTTGTTATTTCTCAGTGGCACAACCTATCACATTGCTAAATGTAAATTGCTCTTGGCTAGTTTTTCAAAAAATTTGACAACATAGTTTGATTTGGCAGTAACATAATCTAGACATTGTTTCCCAGTAGTGGGACAAAGGGATTGTGAAGAAAGTATTATACAGAATTTTCTTGCAACGTGCTCCTCTCTTACAATACCTATCACATTTTGTTTAACTATAGCAATCTTCCAGGTTCAAACGCTCTACTTAGATGTGTTCAGCGATTACATGAACTGTATGGATTTCATACATTTGATGAGACCTGGCTTAGAATACTAATGTTATATGCTTTACAGTAATGCAGTGAAGCCCAATTTGATTTTGATTGCAATAAACTGGAGTCAAACATGCAAACTCTTGCTAATTTAAGTTGGTTTTACCTTTATCGTTTTGCATATTACATGATCTAGAGCCACACAAACAAAAGCTTGTTTGGACTTACTGTGCTTTCCTTTTCAGAAAACAGAATTCTTTTTAATTAAAAACACTTTAAAAAAATCAGTATGTGTAATTGCTAACACCTGCTATGTGTTACTAACAGATGTTTCTTACTTACCTAGGGGAACTGTTATAATTACACTGTACGCTTATTGCAATGGCATTTAACCAAGATAGTTTGGGAACTCTAGGTGGTGACTTTGTGTTCTTTCATTCATCTTTCTTCTAAAAAACTTTAAAAAAATACCCAACCAACCAGTGCTCCTCACTAGCCACAATGAAGCTTTGGATGTTCAGTGTTTCCCTGTTCCTCGGTCCATTCCCGAGCATGGAAGAGCAGTTTGCATGTGTTGCTCCAGGCATGGCACTGGAGCCTATCTTGGCAAGGCCCAGGATGGGATGGCTGTGTGAGGCCTTACAAGTCATGCTAACAGTGGGGTTTGAGGAATGCAGCTGCTTGACCTTGGGCAGCCCACTTATCTCCCTGGTTCTGTGTTCTTCTAAGTGAAATACCAGCAATGTGGCCTGTTCACAAAGTTATTTTAGGCTGGAAAGTATCTCTAAGATCAATGATTCCAACTGCTGCCCAGCACTGCCACATCTACGACTGATCCGTATCCCTAAATGCCACATCCACACATCTTTTAAAGACCTTCAGGGATGGTGACTCCACAACTTCCTTGGACAACCTGTTCCAGTACTTGATAATCCTTTCAGTGAGAAATTTTTGCTAATATCCAATCTAAACCTCCCTTGGCACAACTTGAGGCCATTTCCCCTTGTCCTGTTGCTTGATACTTGGGAGAATAGACTGACATCCATGGAGGAGGGAGGCCCAAATCAAAAGTGTTTGCTCCAAGCTTTGAGATCTTTAGATTAAAGTGGAGGTAAGTGTGACTGGTTCTGAGTGTTGTCCTGTCACTAGCACCTTTCAGTCTGGAGGCAGGCTGGCCTTGTAGCCACTGCAGAGGCGTCTGCTGGCTTGGCAGGTTGCAGGAGGTAAGGTGGATTCCTGCATCTTCAGACTCAGCTGCAGAGCAAGACACTCTGTGTTCTCCCTCTGCATCTTCATTTATGAAACTTATCACACAATTACCTGCAGGCATGTGTTAAATATGACACTGGTCTCTGCAAAATAATGGGCCAATTGCAAACAATGAATAAAGAGAGGCAGCCCCATTTATAACTACTGTTTCAACAGAGCTGTGTTGTAATCAAAGTGATCTGAGGGTGACTCATTAATTAATTGATGTTCTTTTTTATTATGTGCTATTGAGTTAATGAGTAATTTGTGCTAGATAACTCTCTGAACACACTGATTACGTGAGATATTTTCAGGGGCTTTCATATCAATGACATGCTGAATAGGTGGAAGATGGTATTTGCTTATGTATACTCATTATTAGCGGGTTCAGGATGAATATAAATCAGCAGAAGGGCATTTGAAAAGGTATTAGATACATGCAGCTCTTACTTTAAGGCTTTAAACAGATACTCTTCAGCTTTTAATGCCTTAAATAGTATTAAAATAATTTCCCTTATAATACTTCTCTCACCCACAATTGGCAGCTTCTAGAAAGGTGCCTACACAAAAGATTTTTACTGGGAGCATGTTTGTGCTAATGGCCTATTACCTTGCACATATTGTATTTTGGTTTCCTTTTGCAAGGTACTGAACAGTAAACAGGTTAGGTCTGCATCATTGGCCTGAAGTAGGAGAAATGTGTTAAGTGAATATGTAATTGGCTTTTTTTATCTAAAGTGGTATTTAAAAGAATAAAAACACTGTTCTTATATAGAGTACACACTTTGCTTTCTGTAGTTTGAGTTGTTAAAGCTTTTGCTTTATTGAAACCACAACATCTCCAATGCCATAGGAGTTTTTATTCATTAAACAACAAATGGCTAAATTGATAATTTAGTCTGACAACAGCAGCACAGTGGAAGCTTTCAGAAAAATCAGCTAAATGTATAAAATTATACCCAGCAATCACTACAGACCTTCATTTTTGACAAGATTTGTTCTAGGTACCGATGACTGTAAACTACCTACTGCTGAGAAAATTATAAGAAGCTGCTGCATATTATGTTGAAAAAAGCCTTTAAAGTACTTTAAAGTCTATACAGGCGAAACCTTGCCACAGTCCCTGTTTGTTTCTTTCCCCCACAGTTTCCCTTCTCACTGACCACTTTTCAATTTACTTTCCTCAAGTCATTTTATATGTAGGCAATTATGAACATTTGAGGGATTGTTGGATGATTTTCCTTTATTTACATTACATGAGCAAAAATTTGATGATCTTGGGAAGATAAGAAAACACAAGAAGGTGTGCTTTGAAAAAAGAAACAAAACTGCCACAACTATGAAATAGATCAAGTTTTAGCCCTAGCCACTGCTTCCACCAAATCCAGGCTGTCTTGGTTCATCACCAGTAGTGGCAGATAACAGACACAGCAGGTTGCCAGAGGAGCTTTATACAGTTGAAAATCTACGTTTGATATTTTGTACTCTTCCACATGGATCAAAAACCGTCCACCCAAGAATAGTAGATTTTTTAAAAAATATTGTTATAATTATTTTTTTTCTGGCTAAACTTAGAGATTTGTACAGATTGAGATAAAATACCCTAAAGATGGGAGACACAAATGGAAGCATTCCTGCCTGGAAAATGAGCATACAGTAAGTACTGGTCACTAGCAGAACATTTTGCTGTATGTAGACAGAGTATGTGACACACACAGTCATGGGAGAAGGAGAACCAAAGTAGGTAATTAAAAGCAACCCAAAGGAATGGTCTAGGCCTCTGTCAAAAAGATCAATAAAATGGCCTGGCAGATAACCTCTCTTCAGTGTTGTTTAATGTTCTTATACTTTATTGGAGTTGTAAATGTTTCCATTAAATATTCCAACTCCCAGTTATTATTTTAACAGCCAGGCAAGATGGAAGTTTGAAATACAGGAAAATGTGTAATTGATCTTTGACCTACATCAAATCATCAAATCTAAGTTTATACTCTGTCCTTTACATACAGATTTTAGATAGGTATGTGAATAAGATATATGAGCTTAAAGTGCTGAAAGCAGTGCCATACCATTGCAGCACCACAAATGTGTATATCAATATTTCTTTTTCCTTACATCAGATAAGGTTGAAGGATTAGTGAGACTATATTTTTCTTCATAGCAGGACCACCTTCCTCTTCCACACTCTGAGCCTACGTCACAAAACACACACATGCACATATGAGCAACATGGCATGTAATAATAAGCCACTATTTCCACATTGCACTATCTTAATTTACTCTATAGAGAGCTGAGCAGTGGCACTTTGTGGTAATGAGACAGCACTTCAGCATTTACAGCACTATTAGTGTGTAGTTGCCATCACCCCCAACAAAGCCTTCCACAGGTTTAGTCGGTTCTTGGTGCTCTCAGATCTGTGGTTACCTACTGCAAATGCCCCTCTTCTCCCATGATGTCCTAATGCTGTCTGTAACACCTGCATGCATGGCTCTTGGTTTCCTGAAGAGCCAAAAATGCTTTACAAAAGTGCTGTATGCATTAGCCCCATTTGACAGACAGGGACAAATGAGGCACAGAGAAGTTGAATGACTTGCCCAAGCTTACAGGAAGTCAAAGACATAACCAAAGTCCATTCTTTCCTGTTCTCCCGCCCTATTTCTAAACCAGGGATTTCTATCCATTGTGTAGTCTACTAGTGGAAATCAGAAGACAGATCTTTCTGGCTTCTAACAGAAAGACCCAAGAGAGGCTGGAGGAGAAAATTGAAATTGGACTCAAAATAAGATAATATCATTCTTTCCTTTCTGTCCATCCTGACCTTCATGGAAAGGACAGCTTGTTTATTGCACTGAAGTAGATCTGGAAGAGCCTAATAATACCTCTGACACCAACTGCTTCGTTATCCCAAAGACATTAAGGGACTGTGGACAGGAGTGGAAAAGAGACTTGTGCTCAAGGTTAGGAAGGAAGATAGTCCACAAAAGAGGGCTAAATTTAATTTGAAAACTATGGAGAGCTGTTTCGTCTAATTAGCAAGGACAGCCTGAGGAGTTCTTGCATTTCTTACTGGTTCTGTATGAGTCAAAGTCAAGTTTTGTGAGCCATGCTTATTTTTAAAAGGATTCACAGCCAGAAACAAAACCACACTGTAACAATAGTCATTAGAACTAAATATTCATTTCTAAGTCAAGCCACTCTGCAGTGTACGCACCATACGCTAGAGGGATTACCCCACTGCATTACAAAGTTTCTTTCACCATCCCCAGGAAAAACATGTTGGTATGTGCAATAGGACAGGAAGAGCAGGGAAGGGCAGCACTCAACTTGAGCAGTGAGGAGGGTTCTTAATCTAAATTAAAACAAGAGCTCAGCTTCATAACAACATTGGGTATAATGAGTTTCATGTATTTTTTTTTTCTTAATACTGTTTTGTTGTTTGGGTGGTTTTGTTTTGTTTTTGTTTTTTCTTTTAATACAGGCTGTTTTTCCAGTGAGCCAAATTACAGTGACAAACAGACAAGAATTAATTATGTATTTAACAACTTTTTACACATTCATTCTGCTTTCCTTTGCTAAACACCTGTAAGCTCTGTCAGGGCATGAGCACTTAGGGACATCCTGCTGATGCAATAGCTTCATGGCTTTAAAAACAGAGGTCCACTTCTCCTAGAAAATGGACTGATTGCCAACAGGAGCTGTTAGCAGTGATTTCACCTCTGCCTAAAGGATTTTAATTGCCAGTATTGATGGGACAAACCTGTAGGATGTTGGCACGGACAGCAAAGTACCTATGCAGTCAAGAGTGGTCCTGTTCTGTATTGGTATTGCAAAGTTTTGTCCCATCCACATCAGCATTTAAATTACCTTCAGCTTTCACTGAGGTGGGTAATTAGTAACCAATCACTCTCCTAGTGTCAGCTCAGGGTCATTTCTTTAATGTAAATAGACCCTCAGAGGGCGGCTGTTTACAGTGCCTTCTAATTTCACTTTTTTCCAGGGTTTGTTGAGCACATAGCCCCAGAAAACTTTAGGGTTAAGCCCTGATTTAAAAAAAAAAAAGAAAGAAAAAGAAAAGAGAAAGGAAATAGAGAGAGGGAGAGAGAGAGCCATCAAATTTTAAGATTTTTTTTAAAATTTATATAAACAGGGGTCTTCTCCCTTTCCTTTCCCCCACCCCCAAACTAAATGATTTCAGAAAATAACATATATATATATTTATATATATATAAAAAATAAGATACCCAGAGGCACTGGTTTGCATTAGGGCTTAATTTCCAGCTAAATTAAAAATCAAATCCAGGCATTTGGAATGCCTACGGGACGCAAAAGCAGCACCTAAAATCATTAACTTTTGCACCTTTTATAATATATCCCAAATCAGTCAGATTTGCTTTTCAAAATTTTGTAGTAAAATAAAAGTGCTCTTTGAGGAAAATCTATGCAATTAAACAGCAGATGCTTAACCCCTGAAAAATAGAGGCTTATAACAGAAGTGCTGATAGACCCTTAACCATAGCGTCATTAGCAGCAGGTGCTGCTAGTTATTAGTTTTCTAAATAGTTTTAATGTAAACAGTATTCTTAAGCTCTAAGTGTAGCATAATGGTTGGGATTTGCTCTTTAATGCTTTTTACTAGAAAGATACAGCTCATTTAAAATAGCTGGTAGATACAGAAAGCATAAATATACAGTAAGTTTAGACACTGATTGTACTAAATGCAACAATACAAAGAAGCAAACAGGAACACAAATGGTAACACAATAAAACTGTATTACATTTGTGCTTCAAATATTACAATACATTATGTACAATAGTCCAAAATAAACATCTCATGCCAAGTGACACAAAAAGAAACAAAAAAGCCCAAACAAACAAAAAATCCCAAGAGCAAGCAAAAAGAATCCAGCTGTATGTACAGTACCTTTTTAATTAACATTCAACTCTGAACTGGAGCAATTTTCACTACATACAGATGCAGTCCACCTTTTATGTCACGCAACCATTCAGTCTCCCTATATCTATGCTATTCAGTAGGTTCCTGTGTCATTTCTTATATACATGTTGAGCAAAAAAGATAAAAGAACATAGTGCTTTTTATTCTTAATGATGTGGCATCCGATCAGCGAACCTGGGGTGCATAACCTTCTTTCATTAAACCCTCCTCATAGTCTGTCTGGCAGAGAATCATGTTGTTCTTCAGGAAAAATTTGTCTCCGACACAAAATCTGAAATTACAATAATAAAGAGAAAAAAGAAATAGTCTGAGGATGAATGGTGTGATTTGATCTTACATGTAAGGATTGTACAGCAAGTGTTCATGATCTCATTGCATGGACTGGCTCACACCACTGCTGTCTGTACAGCACACACAGACTTGTGCACGTGTGTGAAAGCCCAGCAGAGGAATTGCTCTGGTACCAGAATTAATCCTGTGCTTTCAGTAAAATCCCAGTGCATTCAAGCACTTTTGCTTCTCCAGCCAAAGACTTCATTCAAAGCCCACCGAAGACTGTAGGAGTCTTGGATCATGTCACTGGCACACAGATAAAACACAATAAATATCCCGGGCTACTGAGTTGAGTGAAAAGTAAACGTCCCGCTTTCATACAAATCAGAAGAAAAGCAAAGAAAACAAAGTGATCGTATGCAGTAGAAAGCTTGTCTGAAATATGTTATATTTGCCTTGTGCAGGTGTGCCAGTAAGAGTTTCTCGTTACTTTCCAGTTGGATATTTCGCTAGATTTGGTTGAAAGTGGTGGTTCTGAGAACCATTTCTAGCACACACACAATTTTACATATATTGTGGTGCAAACCAGAAGCACACAGGCATGCAGAGAGATCTTATTCTTTTTTCCTGTAGGAGTTGATTATAAATTTAGTTACACAGCTAACACTCTCTCTCTTATGGTATCAAGGTACCTACCTTATTATACTATTACATCCATCAGAACGATCTGATTGCTACAAAATTCTTCTGAGAGATTTCATTTGATTTCCTCTGATGACTAGGAAAGTCACATAATGTTAATGCTCCTGGCTGGCTGGCTTCAAACTTCAAGTAAAGTAGGATTTCCCAGCTAAGCAGTGTGCTTGAATTTAAGAAGGCTCTTCCCTGACACCCCCTCAACCCTTCCCCTTGACAAAGCCAGTCTTCTTGAAGATACTTAGGAAACAAGTGAATAGGGCCAACACAGAGAAAACGTTTCCCTAGTGACTGCCTTGGCAGGGTTACATGCCTTTGTTTATAGTGAACTCTCCAGCTATAAAATATATTGGGAGGCACTGCTCGCATTATTCCAATTAAAATGAAAGAAAGTAACCTAAATGAACCCCTTAACACTGATGTGAATAAATGAAACCGGCCTCTACCAGCTAATTATGGATCTCACTACATAAAGTATTGTTTAATGTGTAATGGATTATAATGTCCTTTTTTGTATAATTTCCAAATGGTGACATCTTGGACACAATTAGGGTCAGATATAAATGCTTGTGTTGTTTACGGTAGATTTAACAGCAGAGTAGCTATGGGAATAGCTGTATATGTATTTAATTGTAACAATTTAACCTTCAAATAGTGGTGCCTACTGTAGTTGACCCAGTAAAACTCTGTAGATGACACAGGTTGACCCACCTGACCTCTGATAGCAGTCTGTCTTTATCAGATAGTCAATTTCTAATGATGTTCAAGCAGAAATCTTGGTGAATTGTCACAGATTAAATTGTGTATGGAAAGCAGTCCTTTAATGTGTGAAGTTGGAGGTTTAAATGAGTAGCAGTTGGACTGATTTACATTTGTGAAGATTGGAATGCTAGACAAACAGTGAACCCATTTATTTTCCAACTGGGTAGCTTTGGAAATTTATCCTTATGCTAGCTAAATAGATAGAGGGGAAAATAGTGTAATAAAAAAGTGGATTGAAAAGAATTAGCTCTGCTCTTAAAGGAAAATTGGTTTGTTTATTTGTGGACTTTTTCTTTTTTTCTCTGTAGGGTTACTGCCTGCTGCTGATGATGATTGAAAATAGAGATTAGGGAATGATCCCGAAATCTTTAAGTTATTTATGGACAAGACTCTTTTACAGAATTTAGAGGTTCCTGTTATTCTTCCCACCCCAATCCTGGTATACCAGACTACTAACAACACAAATGATTTTGAGTAGCTATGCAGAACTCACGCAGAAAAGTTGTTCTTTGGCATCTTTTCTAGTTCCCATCTTTTGTAATTTTGTCCATTGACAGCAATGCCAACAAAAATTCTTTTGTGCATCTTACAAAATTAAGTAAAAGAGTCTTAACTAGTGCCAACACGTAAATTTATTTTTCCCAGAGAAGTAAGGTTTAACAACAATAAAAAAACCCTAAACCTGGTCCTTCTTAGCTTCTCTTCAATAAACATATGGATTAATATGGACTAAAAGCAGGGAAAGTTATTGTAGTGTGACAAATCAGCCTCTCCATTGCAGTTTGCCCACGGATTAATGATGGAGACTGAGCAGGAGTTTTCAGGCTGGCAGTGCCCACCACTGAGGGTTACTGCACAGCAGGTCTCTCCTGCTGGCTCAGTCACCAGTGGGAGACAAAACCACCTCTACATCCAGCAGAAAACACTAAATGTGAACTGTGAACTGTGAACCTTATTCAGCTATGCGTTCCTTTGTGTTCCAGAGTAATAAAAAGCTTAGCAGACTAATTTGTTTAAAATATTTACTAAATGAAAAGGACACTGCTTAAGTGCAATTCACTTGCACAGCACTACTTACACATGTGACTTCTTGCAATATTGCTTGCATCAAAATCCTGGCTGAAGGATTTAGTTTCTCAGCCCTCAGAGAAGTGACACAGTTGGAATTAAACTGCACCAGCTACATGGGGGGTGTCAGGATGCCTTTCCCAATAAAAACTGTCAATGCCTTTTGCTTGTGCAATGTTAATATGGTGAGCCAGAAATGCTCTACCTATGTCTACATGGCATTTGACAGCTTTATGCATGAATGGCTTTAAACATACACAGTTCCACAAATCATTTACCTTCCAAGTGTACAGCTGTCTTGTGGAGAGGCTGCCAGTGGCCTGTCTAGACACGCTTGGCTATTTGATAACCTGTGGGGTGGGGGTCTGTCTGCATCGTAAGACATCCTCTGGGTTCACCTGGATGATCCTTCATGCCTTGGGGAAAACCTGTTACTTGCAATAATTGTGGTCCGAATTCTGCAACTGTTTTCATACCGTGCAAGTTCAGCGACTGAAACATATTTGGCAAAGACTGACAGTGAGGCTTGTGCCGGCCCCTGAGTATTAAATGTGTGAATTGTGCAGTCATTAGGTGACAAAGAGGTAAGCACCAGGTGAAAAACCTATAATCGCGGCATGCTAGCTCCCAGGTACAACGAGACAAGGCAGGCAGGCAGATGAAGTACAACAAATTCTGTCCATTCACACTTTCAACCTTATTTGACTCTCAAAAACAAATTCAGCCTCCTCTGAAGTGAAAGAGCTAAATCTATAACTACTGCAGGTTTGTTTTACACATTCTAAGATTTAAATGCTTAGCTTTAAATGCAAGGGTAAATTCAAGCCTAGCCTTCCAATAAGGTTGGGGATTTTTTTTTATGGAATTGGCATAGGATGTAAATCAGGGCACAATTTGGACATGTATATCAAATGGAGTCAAGGAGCATATTAAGATGCCACTATGTTGGAGTGTATAATTAGGCAAGACTATTACTCTTGTAGCAGGCAGATGGTAGTCTTCAGCCTTCCCTAAAACCCTCACCCAATTTCTTTAATAAGCATGCAAGATGAACGGGAAAGAATATACAATAGGCTGCGTTAACTTGCCAGATTGGACTTACCACCATAAATTGATAATAGTACTTTTGACACAGCTGTGACATTAGTGGAATGACCATTATAATTAACCTACATCCTAGAACTCCTGTCGTATTTTACAATGGCAAAAGGAGGGCCATTTATATTACAAAATGACCTCTGTTATCACCTTGTTTGGAAGGAGAAGGTGTGCGTAGACTAATCACAAGAAGTATAAAACTTCCATTTTGAGAAATAGCTCTTTCATTGTTCAGAACAGATATTTAGGAGATCTTGCTGCTGTCTGTCATCTTTTCTGATGTACAAGATGCATGTCAAGGTACTGAAGGCTTCTTAAGAAAGTGAGAGAAATATTTCTGTGAACAAAGATGGCTGTGAGTGTGCCTCCTCTGGTTAAGTCAGATCTTTGTTGTAGAAAGAAACAAAATCTGGGAGCATTTAATTGATTTCCTCAAAGATAAGGGAGTCTCAGACTTACCACACCCACACCCTTCTCTTCTGCTTTTTGCAATCAGTGATGTAACTTGTCCTCTGCTTTTGCCCCTTCCTCTTTTTTGTAAAGCTTCTTTCCGTTTCCATTATAACTCACACTAACATTACTCTATCTGCATCACTAAAAGAACTAAGCCACCCTTTAACATCACAGTTCATCAGTCCACACCTGTGGTTTACTAATTCTGGGGTTCTGTCAAAATATCCATTTCAAAGTCTGAAAAATATGATCCGTGCCTGGGTTTGTGCATTTTCACCAGTATATATATATATATATACAGTACGATGTAGTGTACATACACACAGAATCCCAGCTCGACTTATAATGACAAACCTCAACATGGTGTGCTTTCCATTTACTGCGTTTTAAATAGCAGGTATGGGCAATGTATTAATTTTTACTCTAAATTTAGAGGCACTCAATGAAAATAAGCAGTATTCAGGCCTTCAGAGTTTATAAAATGACCACTCATGAAAAAATCTAGTATTGGTGTTTGAAACAAGGATGTCCCTAGAATTGCATTCCCTCCCCCCCACTTGACAGAGAACAAAGGCAGGATTGTGTGGGCATTTTATGGTTTATACTGGAGGTGTTTACAGCTACATCAGGACAGCAATTTGAATGAGTATGTAACCATTTTCAGTCCAGTTCCCATTAAAAATAAAGGCTATTTCAGATAGAAGGGTAGAACAGTTGATTTAAACACCTCTCAGTGATAGCAGATGGGGGTTTTAAACCATACCCTGAGTTGACTTCAAACAGCAGAGAGAAAATATCTCAGAAATATGGAACAAGCTGCTAAAGATGCCAACAGAGAGTGAAAGGAAGGACACGTAAACTCCGGAAAGTGGGAAAGCCGAAGGCAGACTGACATCATTGCTGTAGTCAAAAGTGTCAAGCAAAGATACAGCTGAGCCCACTTTCAAAATTTTCCACTCCATTTTGCTAGTCACACACATGCGACCTGACAAAGTGTGAATGACAGTGTCTGTTTACAAGTTTATTTTTCCAGTGGTTTCCTTTTTTTTTTTCCCTTTAAATTTTCTGCAGAAATTAAGTATATTGAAGCTACTGTCAACATGAGGTGAATGGCTTCTGAGGAGAAGTTTAATATGTTTACAGGGAAGAAAGGAGAACACTCACACCATTAAGATGACTGTCACTAAGCTCTGAGGGCATTTAGGTGATGGAAAAACTTCAAATTTTTGGACAGAGACATGAGAGATAAGAGGATGCTAAAACCTTTAGGCTATAAGCAGAGCTTAATATTCACAAAATCACTACAGCTGTAAGCATCGATATCAAGAAAATATGAGGGAAATATCTCAAAAACTGGCTTGATGGAGCAATTAGATCACAAGGCTGAATAGCTTTATGAAAAGGAAAATAGGAGACAGTGCCTATTTGACACCAGCAGACTAGGCTTGGTGGCTCAGGAGATCTCTTTCAGGCTATCTCTGTCTACAGTCTGTCTTCTTGGCACACAGTATGTGAGACAATGCCTCTTTCTCCTCACTCTGCAAATGTCAGATTCAGGAGGCCAATAAAAGGGGACAAGCATGTTATGATTTAGTTCAGAGCTGGAGTTCATGGCCCAAACAAAAGTCCTCCAAAACCAAGGAGGTCTAACTACCATCCATGCTGAGACTTATGCTGGATGGTGAGTTTTAAGTATTTGAAACTAAAAAAGCAAACAGTGAAGTTGTACATAAAAGCAGAAAAATCACCAAGTCTTTCACAAAAGCACTAGGCAAAACCAGGCAGGCATCTCTCTCACTGGGCCAGGATCAACTATTTAAAGGGTAGGAACGTGAGGGTCATGCAATGGCAAGCTTGAAGAATGGACTGCCCCAAGCATCAATGTTAATATAGTTATTAGCTAGTTTGGATGGCAGAAGGGACTGGAAGGAGCAACTGGGCTTAGAACATCAGAAGAAATTCAGTGTTGGCAAAGACAAAGTAATGCAAACCGAAGAAACGATTTTGTATGCTCAAGAACATTGCATATGTTCTGTCAAGGAAAAACTGAAATGGTATTTGATAACTGAAAGTGAAATGTAGAACCAAAAAAAGAGCACTATATACTCTGCAGAACTACTGTACAGAATGACCCAAAGGATTTAAAATTTAATGGGGGAAGAGAATGTGAAATTGGGGAATACGGCTAAACATACAGGTCTTGCAATAGCTGGTGAACCTTGCTACATCCATTGGTAATTTTTGTATATTGCTGATGTGTTTATGAATAAAAATGTTCTCTTCAACAAATAAATTCTGTATTAGTGGAATTAGTGGCTGAAATGAATGGAAAGAGCAAACCTACAGACTCTCAATAACATTATTTTGCATATGAAGGCCAGAAGTTTAACTTTCAATAAAGAAAGAAAATTGAACTGTTATAAACTCATCCTTACTCAGAATCTGCTGTTTGGTTTTGATTAGCTTAACTAGAGGAAATAAAAAGGGTACTAAGAAGGACAGCAGAATTTACTAATGACAGGGTGTCTGACAAGATTATTCAGTTTAAAAGAAAAGAGAAAAAGGTTTCATAGTAGATGTAAAAAACTCCAAAATGGGTGATGTGTCAGGTGTCTACCATTTCAGAGTTTTATTGTTACACAAGTAATGGAAAACAAAAGATTTGAAGATATTTATTAATGGGAGAATGTAGTCAGTGGGATGCTTTGCCATAGGAACCGAAGAAGAGCTATATTGGAGCATCCATGAAATAGGATTTATTGTAAGAAAACAACAAAATTAATTCATCAGAGTGCCACTAGCTCCAAATTGTGAGGAAGAAAGGTACCCTATAGGCAGTCTGCTTTAGTAGGTTCCATGTTAGCTATTGCAATATAATCAGGATTAGGGTGACTTTTGAGAATTTCTGAAATTCTTTGAAACTTCTAGAACCACGCCCTGTTTTCATTAGATGAACTACACTGTATTTCAGGCAAATTGTCAGTGGCTGCAAAGCACAGTACAACATGTATTAGCTGCGGTGAAATTGTACATTAGTTCACAATTTTAATGGTAAAAGAGGAATATTAAAATAATTACAACAGCTGTGCTTTCTTTTTTTGGGAGGGGGGAGAAAAAGAAATTTCACTTCCTCAGATCCGTGAGTGCTAACTATGATGAAAATCTTTTGCACTCCGGCTAACAAACATTGTCTGCTTTGCTTGACTGATGAAGATTAGCTGACTTCTTACATTAAAGAAGTTTGTCTTGTATGGGCTGAAGTGACAAGACAATAACTAAGTGCTAATTGTGCATAACCAACAGTAAAGATATGCAGCCCCATTATGGCATGTAATAAATGAAGCGAACAACAGAAATATATTAGGGGCTTTAATAATGATACTAGAACTGTGGTTTGGAAAAAAAAAGGGATGTGAAGGGTTTAAGAAACGAAACCTAGGAGGGTGCGTGTGTCTTTCCTAAATGTGTGCTATGGGAGCCTCTGTCTGCCTTGCTCAGAATACGGTTTCTTAGTTCTGTAGCAAGACAAAATTGATATAGGACGTTAAATAGCATTAGAACCTATAATTACTTTGCATTATTATATAGTTTAAGCGGCGGTTATTACTTGCCTGGTATTTTAATTTCCCATGCAACATGATGAAAAAGGTCAATTTGGCTTTTTTTAAAGAGCATAATTGTAGTGTGCTACACTTATTAGCAGCTGTACATTTTATGGTTCTTTAGGGATGTTTGATTTTTAAATGACTACACTGTTAAAAATAATAAACTGTAGGACAAGATGAGTTAAGAAAGCTTATTTAGAGCTGTGTCTAACTTTGTCATGTTAGAGGGTTATCTTCCTAATTTTTTATTACCTCCCTAGAAATGAACATATTGCGTTTCTTCCCACCTGAAACTGAAAAAAATATGAATGCCATAAAATGCTAAATAGGATCATGTAATAACTGAAAAATAACTTAAAATAATAGGGACATTAAAGAGAGGACATAATTGGCTCTCTCAGTTCCTAGACCTCATAGAAGTCACTGGCAAAGCTGCTAGCAGCTCTCGTGGAGTCAGAAATGGAGCTCTCGGTGAAATCTCTGGCAGGATTTGGCCACCACTCTTAGAGTAGTTGGTATAAATTTGGCTGCATTCACCTCTGAAAAAATCAGTTGTTACAATTTTACCATTTACCATTTACGTGTGTTCTCCAACTATGCCATATGGGTGATACTTCAGAACAAAGTACCAGGTTTGGATCTTTGAGATTTTTATAACCAACACTTAGGATATGGAAATAAAAATAGGTCTATAAGAGGTGCAATGCTGCTACAGAGGAAATGGTAGGAACAACATCTTTTAAATTTAAATGATTACAGTTCTGGCAACAGGAAGAAACAATGTGTACTTTAAAAGAAATACATGTGATAAAAATGAAGAATTAAGTGAAATTAATGCAATAATGACAAATGGTACTGCTATGCTCTTCTGCAGAAAAGGATCTCATAGACCATTATAAATATTAATTAATTAAACTTGACAGACAGCCTTTTGAAGGAGAGGAAGTAACATTATTCTTTTTTATTGATGCGGGATTTGAGGCACAAAAAGTTTTCTAGCCAAGGTCATGAAAAATGTTCTGTATCAGTCCCACGAAAAGTATCCAGGTCTTACTCTCAGTCTTGGGTTTCCACTGCTAGTGGATGTTTCCTCTTCTCTGGAATATATGACCACACCAGTGCTGAATTAGCACTTAGCTTATGGAACAGGCCCAAGAAATTCTCTTACCTCTGATTACAAAGCTGACATGCAAAACAGTCCAGGTGATAAACATTGTCCTTTGCTCTCATGACCATCTCAAAAGCAGGTATGAGCTTACTGCAGGCAGCACAGTTTCCTGTAACGCCAAATAACCTGGAGATACAGAAGGAAATATATTCCTGAAGATTCTTCACTGAAAAGGAAACTCACTCCACATTTTATTTTTTTTTTTAATTTTTAAATGTTTTTTCCTCCTCAACCTGGTTTTTAACTTCCCAGCACACCTCCTTTTGGAAAGGCTGGTCTTTGATGGTCCAAATCTGCCCAATTTACAACACAAAGGCACAGTCTTGCCAAAGAGAGCTTTATGAAGTAGTGACAGACTAATATTGCACCTATTGTGATGTTATTTTTTTTCCTGCAGGTTATACTGACCTTTCTTGATAAAAGAAACATCTTGTTAAACTAAACAAAGAAATAGTAAACACATTAGGGATGTTACATAACTGTGCAGACAGAGGTCAAGCTGTTTGCATAAGTGGGAAGAGTCTTCTACTTGGATCCTGCCATACAGGACAGAGCCACATAACCTTGGCTTTTGGTGCTACTTATTATTAAAACACACTTTAGCTAGAAAAGAAATAACACTTGAAAAAGCCAACATTCTTTGCATTTTTGACATCTAGTGCTAAAAGCTTTACCACTATTATTAAAAGAACATTTTATGAACAAGTAATTTAAATCGTCAGAAAGCATTAGTGGTTCATGCACCTTACAACCCTATACCATAGTTATTGCTATGATTATGTTATTCAGGTAGCACATTAAAGTAAATGAGGCTGTAAACTATATATAGTCACATCAGGAGTAGAAGTATAAAATACTGTAAGAACAATATGAAATGTTGTTTTTGCCAGACATCTATATAAATTATTTTTTTGAATTCCCTTTGTTAAAGATTTTTCAATACTTTTCAAGTAGGTGTATTAAAAAAAAAAAAAAAAGACAAACCAAAACCCCAAAGCAAACAAAAAACAAACACCAAAAAACCCCAGCCAACATTCATATTCATCCTTTTGTGACACAGAAGGATTGTAATGAACAAGAAAAAAATATGTTAGCTCTACATGGCAGCAATCTTTGAAACTAAGTTTATTTAAACTACTTAATAGTTGTGATGGATTATTAAAAGTAATGCTCTGCTTGTGCATAGCAGTTAATGCAGTTTCTAACTATGAAGCACACTAGATGAAAACGCCACATCTGCCAGTTTTCTTTTTTTCCTCAACATCAGGCTGACAGCAGAAAAATATAATGGCTCTCAAGGGAAACACCAAATTAAAAGCAGTTCTAAACTAATGAATTCAAAGGTGCTCTGTAGAAAATTCAGTTTGGTAACATAAAAATGAGCACAGGTTTTTTAATCACATCCCTCCATTTTATGGAATTTCATGGGTTACCAACAAGGTAACTTAATTCTAAATCCTTTTACCTTCTTCTTCTACTTAAGGTGTGCTGCCTACAAAATACATGCCTGTTTAATTTAAAAGTTGTGAACCTTTTCTTCCTGTCTGAGATGCTGGTTACTGTGATCACTTGGAGAAATGCTGGGACAAGGCCATCCTCGTCAGCTCCTCTTAGAATAATTCAAATCAACTTCTATTTCTGTTAAGTCTGATTACTAAAATTATAGGTTATTTAAGAAGATTATAAATATTCCTTTTGTAAAACATTCTGTCCCTGTTCTATCTCCATCATGCATGGGTTTTGTTGAGGTTATCTAAATCCCACTCAGACTTCCATTCCTCATCTGTAAGAAGGACGCAAGACGCCTTCCAGTCATGGGCTGACTTTGTTTAAAGATAACTATACCCACGGAGGAAAGTGTCAGCTTTGTTTTCCTTCACACAGATGGTGGTAGTTTAGTTGTACAAGGAAAACAGGTCAGTCTGCAAAAAGTACTAAGCACTGTAGGTACATTGTTCTGTTATCCTATGTGGCTGCAGTAAAAGTCAGGCTTTAAGGCATGAACACAACAGCAACATCTAAACCAAAGATGAGAACGGTCCCACTGTCTCCAATCTCAGTGGGGGGATCAGACAGCACCTCAATGCTGAGGTGGTTTAGGTGCAACAGCTGAATACCTGAAGCACAACTGAAGCCCCTTGCCATTGAGGGTGCTGGGTGCAGGCTGTGTCACCTTCCACAGGCATGTCCTCCTTGCGGGTGCGTGTGTGCCTGTGTGCGTGAGAAAGTGGAAACCCATTACAGCCAGCATTGCAGTTTGCATATTGCAGAGCAGTGAAACAATTTGGGAGTGTCATTCAGCACTGCGAAGGATGGAGATTTACTGCACCCAAGTCCACTGTGTGCAGATTTCTACAGTCCTGAAATAAGAGACCCCCACAGAAACTGGTTCAGCTAAGCACCAGATACATTAAAATTTTTTCAATTACATAAAGGGAAGGAGGCCCTCCTTGCTGTTAGTCCTTCCCCACCACACACAAAACAAACATGTGAGATTTATATTAGCTATTGTTAATTTTGGATAAAGCTGTTTATATGAAGAACATAGTTTTCTGCCATTAATAATAATAATAAAAACCCCACAATGCCATTTTGAAATTCTGGACATAGTTTCCCCCAATTTCAATTGCTCTCGCTCCCTGAGCATTTATCAGCTACCTGATTAGAATTTGTTTCCACACAAACCATTGATCATCAGCCTATTACTAGGCAAATGACAGTTAATTACCCACTACATTAACCACTGGGACCTGAGACCTGCTTCTGCTGCCATCAGTCAACATGATAAATGTGGCAAGTTCAGTAATGCATGGCCAGCCCTGAGCTGCCTGCTATAGTGTGAACAACCCTCAATCTCACTTCCAGGCCCAGGAAAATCTATGGCAATCTGCATAATTACAAGCTCTGGGTTAATAACAGACAAATGATTTGTTGCATCTAAACAAAGTCCTTGGAATGGGCCTGGTCTCCTGTGGCTGCCCGGGCTGCTGTTGTGCCACCGGTGTGCTTCCCACTACAACGTGCACAAAACAGATCTCTGACGCTGTATCCTTCCAATTTGTTGCCCTCCAATTTATGGATTCTGCATATGTGATTTTTAATCATTAAAGAACTCTTGAAGCAATATTATCTTAATTATTCTCTGCTGTAACCAGGGAATTAGGCTTCAGATAAAATTTTCTTCTTCTGTGCACTTTCCCTGCCTCGCTGGAGGCTCCATCAGTTTTCATCTACACCTGGACTCTGAAATTCTAATGATGAATTATTGCCCCTTTTCCTAAGAGGGTGAACCTTACAAGGGAACATTTTACTGAACTGTCAGCTCACAGACTGAGTGCGGAGATGCGGAAATCTGATCTAATTTACTGCAAAACGATGCATTTGTTAGACTTTCTCCTCGGTTTTGTCCAAGGATCAAGAGATCAGTCAGGACCCACCTTCATGTACTCCTTTGCACCGGAGTATATGCACTCAGCTCTCCATATGATGTTTTGTTTTCTTCCCCTCTTCAAATCTGTTACACAAACAAGTTTCTAAAACATGAATTTTACTACTGGAGGGAAGAAACAGTTTCTTGACAGGCTCTTAACTGGAGCTGGTGCACCAAGCTACGGTCTCTTGTTTCATCTATTTTACCAAAAGAGTGGCAAGTATTTAATTTCTACTAGTACTTGCAGCTACCTGGTACCATTCTGTGCTCTATTTCTTTTTTCTCTGTGGTAAGAAAATGCTTAAATTCACTCACATCTACTTACAGATAGTTAGACTGTGCCCTAGCTACCTCAGAAGATTTAAAAACTTAACCTTACTGATTTCACCTAGGAAGAATGGATGAGAAAATTATAAAGTACCAGGACAGATCTCTTGATAAACTGAACCAATATCTGGAATTTTACATTTTTTCCATATATACCTCTACAGAGATTAGAACAATCAGCCACAACAAAAGCTTTCATTCTTAATGGATTTGAACAGTACAGAACATCCCGCACAAAGCTAAAAAATGAAAGGCACGCAGAAGCCCTTCTACAAACAAACCCAAACCTGACATTTTGAGCAGCAAAAAGTGTGATTAAGCACCAGGCTATTGATTCTACTTTGGTAGGTTTACTAAACAGAAACCTGAAGGTTAAGTACTGAAAGATGAGAAATGGGAAAAAGTTGAGAGGGGAAAGACAAGAAAAACAAAGGAAAGGAAGAGTGGACAGATATACAAAAGAGCTGAGAATCTGACTATATTCATGAGGCATGTGCTTTCTAGAGGGACCAAATTTAACCACATTGACACCAATTTCCATCCACTCCTACAGATTTTGGGTGAGGCTCTGAGTAAGGAAGAGAGACCCGGTTCTCATCGTTACCTTAGAACTGGTCCATCACACAACTGCACCGTTAGGCAGAACTGCATACGTGCTGAGATCAAACGGATTCGGGCCATAATTCCCTGTCAAATTACATGGGACTTTCACAAGATTTAGGATCTAATATTGTTGATTACAGCTGCTCCCACAAGCTTCCTCCTTTTTGCTGTTCTTGTTTGACAACTGTCCTCTGTATGATCCATTGATTTGCTACCAACAGCACTCTTTTGCCTACTTTAATTTTATATTAAAATGTCGCATGATTTGGATAAGACGTCTGGGTTTCCAGTAGGAGTACAAAATATCTGTTTGCACAATGGAAAACAAAGGAGAAAAAACATCTTAAGATACAGGAATGACAAAGCAGACATTAAATGGAATTTCTCCTGTGGTGCAGTAATTATGGATAGTTTCACATGGTTTCAAATTATTTTTTCCCCTTATTCTCACTACTGGGTTAACTAGGTTCATTAGGGAAAGAATATATATGGGAGCTGAGTTCTAAACCTGCCTTTGCCACTAACTGAGTGGGTGACCCTGGCAACTCACTTAATTTTGGTCTCAATTTATTCCTTACAACGAGGTGAGACCTAATCTTCACATTGTAATATCACTGCTAGATACTGTTTCTAAGAAAAATTGAAATGTTACCTTCAAACCTCAGTTTCACAGTGAATGAGGGATCAAAATAATACACACACGGTTTTAAATGTAATCAGACATTTACTGAAATAGACAATCAGCTTTTTGTTTCCTAGTAGGTTTGTGTATTATTCAGGATTTCAACTCAAGCTGTATGCACTGAAAGACAGAATCTGGCCCTTAGCAAATATTTCAGACAGCATAAGATGCTATTTGGAGAAGCATAAAACCACATAAAAGAATCTTAAAGTTAATGAGAGACAGAAAAAAATTATCTAAGGATCTAGATTACAAAGCATATTGAAAAACATAGCTTTTGAGAACATGTAATTTTTACATGCTGAATATTATTTAGATTATTAAATGGAGATTTCTTAGACATTTCTAAGTGACTTCGGGACACAAGTACTACTGTCTTTAAAAAGTCTATATTCTCTTACTTCCCACAAGATATTTTTGAAAATTCTCCCTTTCAAATTGTAGAGAAAAGGAAACAGGTAAATTTGTCCCACATGCATTTTCATGAATGCCTGGAAAGCTTATTTCACTCCCCCCCATCCTCCCTTCCCTGGAACAGTTTTCTAAATGCTCAGTGGAAATGAAACGTTTCCAGCTGAGGGGAGAGGAGAAGCTGCCCCACTTTGTGTACTGAAGTTAAACCACACAAGAAATGAGAGCAGAGGGTTTCCACGCACCTTGCTCATCCACAGCCCTCCTGGCTGCACCCACTGGTATCCAGTAAAAGACTTTTGGTAGCTCTGCTTCAGTAATCAGAGACTACTTAGAAAGAAAGGAAAAAAGTGGGGAACCAACTGACCACAGAAGAAAATGGTCACTTTTGAAACAGTTTTGAATCCTCTCCTGTAACCTCATTGCTGCTTGTACATCCTTTCCCTACTTTCCCTCATTTAAATTTTTTTATTGACAAAACTGTGGTGTCAAAAGAGGGAAATGCTATGAAATTGCAAACCAGGGAGCTCAACAAATCAAAGTGCTGAACATCCATCTAGATTTCCAGCACTCCTTAGCTGCAGGTGAGATGGACACATTTCCACAAGAGCTCAGTTTTCTGAACACTGAATTATTTTAAAAAATTTAAAATTACAAGTGTCATAACACAGGAGCAGTTAGATAACATGGTTTAGATGCCTATGCAGATTAGCTTAAGACCTTTTCCCACATTTCACATACTGCGAAAAAGATGAAGAAAGAGAAGTCAAACAAAACAGTCCAGTTAGTTTAAGCGTGTTAAGAAAGGCATTCACACACAATTGCTGAAGCATGCTTAAATGCCTACTAAAATCAAAGGCTGATTCACTGTTTGCCTTGTTTGGTAATGCTGTGAAAAGAGAGTTAGTTTTGCCAAACTACAGCTGAGAAACCCTTTCACCTCAGTCCACTTCATTTTCTTTTAAAAGCAAACTCAGAGACTGAAGAATTAACTCCATGTCGGAAGAGTGCTGATACTCCTAATGCTGTTTGTAAGGATACCCAGTGTGTGCTACCTGGAATCTTCTCTGCTTTGCTGAGGCTGAGCTGCGATACATGTCTAGGTCCTCTGCTACTAAAAATTTGAGTTGTACTGGAATGCAGGCAGATGGAAATGCAACAGCAGAACATGGCTGAAGCCTCACAGTGCAGTCATACGCTACTTGGAGCGTTTTTGCTTTCCTGTTTAGCTCACCTGCATGTGTCAGTAATCCCGCCTGGGATTCGGTTGGGCTGCGTGTGACATTTAGCACTCGTGTATCTGCAGTGTGACACTATCGCTGTAACCACGCGCTGAAGACCGGAGGTGTAAATCTCCCTCAGGTGAAGCTGCCACTTCTCACACCGTTCCATTCTATACAACTATTGTAGGAGAAAATTACTGTGTGCAAACTGAAGTCCAGTAGTTAATAAAGAGGGGTGTTTTTTTGCATTTCTGTACCTGCCTTCATCACTGTGGGTCATAATTTACTGTGACTGAGCTGCTCTCCTCAGTGCAGACTTCCAGTTTGTTCCCACTGCTTGGAGCAAACTATTTGCCGAACTCCATCCTGCATCTGCTGCTGGTCATGAAACTGAGTCTTTTTTCCCTTTGCAGACTGGATGAAAGAATTCTTTAGGTAAAGATAACATGGATGAATTCCACTTTCAAATACCTTCAAATCAGACATTCAAAATAAAACACAGATTTACTGCTATATCCTTCCCTATTTAGTTTATTTGTGTTCTGTGAAACAATCTAAGCTTTCACTTCAAGTAATTATTACCAGCCATAATTTTGCCTCAAAGAATTTGAAGCATGACCAGACATTATTGATGGAATACCACTTTTCTAAATCTACGTTTCTAAAAAGCTCCGGGAGGTGGGAATTTTGTTGTTTGGTCAATGGAATGTTAACTCCAAAGCCTAAATCACACAACTTTAAAAAATCCTTGTTCATCTTAGGAGCAAATATAGCTACATTGTTTATGTCACGGTGTGCTACCCTGTCCCTTCAGTCATGCAGTCAGATCATCAAACTTTCAGTTTAAAGCTAAAATGCAATTTTAAGGAGTATTCTGGCCTAATTTACTGCCTGCTTTTAATCAAGTTACAAATTTGTTTCATTTTAAATTTTCTTTAACCACTCTGATTGACTGAGATGAAAAGCAGGGATGATTGTGCACGGTGCACGATGATCTATGCCTGATATTGTGGAAATAAATTCAGGTTAAAAATGACCTCCCAATGCACTCAGGGCTCTGCTTTGCACCACCACTCATACATCGTGACATTCTTAAACTTCTACTAGTAAAGTCAACATCAATATTACATCCATTTCTACAAAGCAACCATATAAACTTCATCTTTCTACACATGCTTTACCTTAAATCATGCATATAAATCCATCTACATGAAGAGGCTGAATCTAAAAATTTGCAGATAGCTGACGTATTTCCATTGTCAAACTCAAGCAACTCAACCCCAAATTTAATGCTCCAACTCAAATAAAAATAAGACTGCAATATCCCAAGCTGGTTCCCGGCCTGGGTGTAGGACTAGCTGGCACAGTACAGTGGTTCAGGGTCCCCAAATTGCTGCAGCCATGCAGCGCTCTGGACAGAGGTTCAGCTAACCAGCCACTTGAATTGTTACTTAGGTGTCTCTACACTTTTCCAGATCTGGTTTCTAGATCTGGAAGACAGTTTACAGCTTTGTGCCACATACTGGACAATATGGATATCACTCAAGGCTGCACCTGCACCTTTTGGTTGTGATAAAGCATTGCTGAGCTCAATTTGACACTTGCCTTTCTTACCTGAAGGACTGATCCCAAAGATGGTTCATTGATAACTTCACAAGATTTCCAGGGGGGGAGACCCTCAGGGAAGATGGCTTTCACTACGGTGCCTATGTTAAGAGTCACGCTCACCTGCCACATGGATGCTGCTCCACACAGCAGCCATCAGTCCTTGTGGCACTGCCATGCAGCTCATGTCAGGTGGTGCAGGTGACCTGCAGTCCCTCCTAGCAGGGAGCCAGTGTCACCTGCAATATGGATGTGGTGAGTTTGTTACTTGCCCTACAACTGCATATAGCTCCACATTGCTGCAGAGGAAACCAAAACCAACAGAGATGTTTCTAAGGTGCATTTCATATTCATCCACCAACAAAAAGCTAAACAGGGAAGGGGAGATCTAGGAAGGAAAGGACCTAAATGAACAAAAAAAACCCTGATGAGCAGTGGCCAAGCTTCTAGCATTTCCCAAAAATTCTATTGTTTCTCCAATGACTAAGGAGGAAAGATCTAAGTAGTGCATACCGCGTTTGCCCCTGGAGATGGGGGAAGGGAAGGAAATTAAGGTACAAATATATAATTAGCTGCCTAATGTGAGGGACATAAAACATAGACATTTTTCATTTTGTCCCAGAGGTGACTGAGAATGTAGAACCTCTGGGTAAGAAATCAATGCACAGACTGTCAGGTAAATACATATTGAAATATAAGTGGGGGGTAAGTTAATAGTTCTATGAGGTCATATAATAAAGTCTATAGTTCTTTCATCAACCCTGTGAACAATGCAGTTACTGTGTTTCTCCCCTGGTGTAATAGCAAAGACGGTTGCTAGACTCTGAAAATAAATTATGCCATGCTTTATTAAATGGTAAACAGCTGTTCCAGCCACAATACAGCTCATGCTAATTGAAGAATGCCTTAAGCAGTCCTATAATAAAATGCTTTTAAGAGTTGGAGAGGAAAAAAAATCCAGCATCATGACAGACTTACTATCATGGGTTCCCTTAGTTAAAATTCAACACATGGGTCATTCAAGGTGAGAAGTATATTCTGGGAGAAGATCTACAGTAATGAACATTTAAGAATCATTAGCAGGCTGTTTCATGCCACAGTGCTGTAGGCAAAGACATGCTTAGGTAGGAAGTACAGCCACAAGGTTCTCATCGCATTTCCATGTCTTGTTTTGCTAGGAGATATGTACCCAGGAATACAACAAACGTGCGGGTAGAATTGCTTTTTCAGAGTTGGTGATCCCCAGCCCAGAAACCTCACTGCTCGTGGGAATCACCCTGGAGACTTTGGCAGAGAATGAGAGAGAGAATGTTGTGAGCTGTAAAAGAGCATACATGTAAAAGAGAGAAGATGATACGTGGCATGGTGAGCCCTGGACCGGCGATGTTTCCAGAGCAGGTGTATCACTGTACCTCCACAGAGCCCTGGCCCCTCGTGCCAGGCTGGTTCCGTTGAACTGAGGAGGTGTGTGGTGCCCAGCAGTCATCAAAGCGGCTACGAGAAATGCCAAGGTCTGGGCATTATTCTTTATATTTAGAGGTCTCCCCCGCTGGTCTGTGTGCTACCTTGCTAAGCAGCCTTGTGCAAACACATCCACTTTGCACCTCAGTTTTCCCATCTTTACACTGCATTAAAAGAACAGGAAACATGGTGTGCAAAAGTCCCTTTAAGAGCCCTAAATGATAGCTACTATGAAAAATACAAATGTATTTATAGCTACTATCTGACATAAGCATTTTCCCAAGAATGACATTCAGATATATGGTACTCTGACTACCATACACCTGCTTTCTGGAAAATTGCTTGCAGAGCTAAACTGGATGTGCGTGTGCACGTGTGTAAGCATGTGTGTAAAATAAAAATAGCAAAATAATTCCACAGAAGAGAATAATAAGGAAACGAGTCATGTTTTCCCCACTACATAACATGATAATTTCTTGCCCTGTACTTGGAATTTCTCCTTTGTAAAAAACCACTGTAAGATGAATGCTGCACAGTGAGAATATTTTTTTTTTAATGTGTACAATAAACAAAATGCCTAGAAATTAGGAAAAAGGATGTGCGTCAATCCATTAGATGGCATGCAAATATTTCACTCTGCTCATACAAATCCTATGATGCGCTTGCAAATTCCTGCAACAAAGCAATGGTTTAATGGAACTGCTCTTCCTATAGAAATGGAAACAGGTGAAGTTTTCCTTCATTGGACTGTGTGAGCATTTCCTTTATAAATAAAAGCCACAGTATCTAAGGTATTTCCTTTGTTGTGTCACCTTTAGGACTTACTATTTGAAGTATTCCATTGAAATGGCTATGCTCTGCGCAGTGTTCAGAATTTTAAGTAAAACCTTAAACAGTTACAAATCAAAGCATCAGGGTACTTTGAAGAAGCATATACACTATATACATCCCGTTCTGCATGCATATGCATTGCTGGTATCTATGTATCATTGACATGTTCACAAAAACATTACAGCTTCGGGGAAAAATATTTAAAGCAAAATATAAATACTAAAATTATGATTTAAAAATAGTATGGTTTTCAAACCTCAGATTTCAGCATATTTAGGGCTGGTTCTACAAGTATGCTTTCAAAATATGTCAGATTCTGAGGCAAATCACCATGACATTTTTCTGACATTAACCCAGTTGTTTCAATACACTTTGCACTAAAATAAGGAGATGCATTAATGAAATAATTATAAATAATCATGTTTTTCTCTCGTATTTATTAAATTGTTTAGGTTTGAAGGTATTGATATTTTTATACCTGCATTTGGTTTTATAGTTTCTTCCCCACTCCCTGCGATTTTTGTTCCTCTTCTAAAAAGAATGCTTGAGGAAATTCTGTGCTGTCTCACTCAAATTTATAATTAATGTAGCAGAAAATTATATTTCTAATTAAATAAAACCGAGCATGAATTGAGGCAAATGCTAGAAGCATTATAAACAGTACAAAGTTGGGAGAGGAACAAAATCGCAAACAATGAGCAGGTAATGTAACTGCATATATTAGAAACATCTCAATTATTACATCCACAAAGGCAGAACCTAAAAAGCTGCATTTCATAAGAAGGTGTCATGTTGACATATATTGCTCATTAAAAAAGGTGCCGTTTGTATATGGGTTACTGTTCTTCATATGCATGAGTACTGGTAACACATTGTGGGAAAGGAAAGCCCTTGAGATTTTGTGTAGTTTGAATATTTAATGTAACAATAGTTTGCTCCCTAATAAAGAAAGGAAAGAAATTTGGGAGACGAGGACATAAATTTGCCTATTTATTATGTTACGCTGACTGCAGCTGGGTATCAGCACCCCCCGTACACCTCTCCAGATCTGCTGTTAAATTTAGTGACTGCTCACAGCGGCTGCTCTTTAACCAAAACCTCTGAGACTACAAATGAAAAGCTCCCCCCTGTCCCCTTTTTAAGCAGAAAATAGCAAGCGGTGTATATAATGTTCGTATATTATATATATGTGTGTGTGTGTACTAACCTACTAGTTATCTCTGCTTACACTCCGGCTGTCAGGAAACTGTCAGCTGTAAAGGCGATAAGGTGGGTAGTTTAAAGAAGATACTGAAGCCTTAAGCTTCTTAATGTGCCACGAATCAATCCCATGAAAGCAAACAACTTGAAAAAGGGTTATATGTATTTAGGAAATCTCTCAGCTCCCCTCGCCCTGGCTGGAGCCAGGGCTGGCGCTGGAGTTTTCTCACCCTAATGACCCCTGAAGCGGCCCGGAGGGATTGTGGAACAAGGCCGTTCCAGGAGGCAGCTCGCTAATTGAGAAGTTGATCGGGGGGAGAGGGACCCTGCTTTACTGCATTAAGTGTCCAAATCAAGCATGACTAGATTGACGTCGCCAAATCGCTGTCTGGAGGCCACTCCAAGCCAGGAGCAGCAGGGCTTTTCACACCTGATGGGGCCCTGCTCTATCTACATCAAGTCGCATTAAGAAAGGGATGTATTACAGGAGTGGAGTCCACGCCCCTTACGAGCGATGCCCGTGCCGGCTAATTGCTGCTCCCCAGCTTTCCTAAAGGTGGAAAACGTGCCCGGGTGTTGGAGGCACGCGTTGCCAGAGGCACACATTGACGGCGCCCATCATACGACCTCCAAAAAAAATCAGGCAGGCTCTCTCAGTTCAAGGGGAGCAATTAGCAGAATTAATTCTTTGTTCCATACTGAATGGGCATGTACTACACTGCTCTGGAAAAAGGAGGGTTTTCGGGGGGGCTACTGCCGTTGTTCAATGCCACATGGACAGTGGGATCTTTAGCGATGTTTCGGACTCCAGCCGTGAACTCCTGAGTGCTCCCAGCTGTCCTGGAGGACAGGGAGGGCACAAGCCTTCCTTGAAGAGGGAGAGTGACTGAGGCAGGGGGATTCAGAGCACAAAGGGCCGTAAAATGGTGAACTCACGGGCTTTTCAATCACAGAGTTATGTGAAACTGTCTTCTACGCTCCTGAAAATCCCCCTCATCAGCAGTTTGATCAAGGTGACAGAGACAGTCCGGGATTTAATCCCATCTAGGATTAAAGCTCAACAGTTCCTGCCCCACGGTCCTCAGCCTGAATCTACTTTAAAAGAGGGAAGTTCTTATTTTTCCATACTGTCAGGAGATGCGGCCACAATGTGGTCAAGGTTGTCTTGTCAATTTATCTGTTATTTATGTAGAGCAGGGGGCCTCCTGAGCTGTACTGAGGTAAAATTTAAGCTGAGGGGGAAATATAGCAAGATGGGAGTTGCCAGGCTCTGAAATTCAGTGGAGACACTCACAGTCAAATACTTGGGGGACATTTTAAAAGCTCAAGTAAATTTTTTGTAAATAGCGTACATTGTTATATGATGATACAAAAACAGGCTCTATAGGACTGTCAAATCCAGACTTTATTTCTCTTCATATGCTAGTTATTTAGACCTAAAGGACTGCACAAAGTCAGTGTGTAGCATGCTAACATGATTTAGAGGAAAAAAGTACTGGAGAGAGACTACAAGGCATTATATGGAGAGTACTTACATATTTACTTTGAAATTTCTTGGAAAACCTGAGATAGCTTTTGTTTTTCAGAAATAAAAAATAAACAAGCAAACCAAAACGATATCAAACATTTGCTACTACTTTGCATAAGTCCCTTTTCCCACCTGAAACTTAGCGAATCTTCTGTGGGAATAACTATCTGTGGTTTAACTTGGTTTTTTTTTTTTGATAAAAATATGAAGAGAGATTAGTAGAGGAAAAATCACAACAGCATTAGTAAATATCATTACATGAGAAATGGCATCTACCTCTAGGTCACAAATACTGTATATATTATATTACACATCAACTTCCACATATTTTTAAATGGAGGTCACCATGGAACAACAAATTACAGCTCAGGTTTTTGCATGGAAAAGTGCAGAATTTGGGATGAAATCCTCCTCTACCTGAAATATCCCTAACCCCAGAAAATCTTGACTAATTCAGCAAAAGTTATCTCACACTCTTTTGCCTCCCTCCCTCTGAAACTGGTTCCCCTGCGCCTCTTGCCAGATACCAGATATGTCAGATTAAAACACTATGGCAAATCCAGTGTTCCCAGACATCACTCTGGAGAAGGAGAAATGGGAATTTTGTTTGGTTTCTACTGCAGTTAGGACTCTGAGGCACTGAAGATGAGCTGATATTAGAGCTTATCCCTTGCCTGCCTGTTGCAGCGGTCAGCACGGCAGGCGCTGCTGAGCACAGACAGGCTTAAGTGATGGGGAGTGATAGCACAAAAAAGTGTGAATGAAGCGATCCTGTTCCACCTAGGTGTCGGAGTGGGTAAATTTATCCTGCTCTGGACTAGTTCTGATATTCCAGGCTGCCTTCCTGTAGGGGTGTTGCAGGGGAATGAGAGGTTGATGAAGTCAAGGAGGTGCGTTACTACAACAGCTTAGGGAGGGGAAGAGGCAGTTCTGAATGGGTCACACTAATTTTTATACACTGCCCAGCACAGCAGCCCCTTGGCACTCACTCCCTGTTGCCCTGTGTATGTGGCTCGTGTGTACATCTCTGTGTGTGCTTCTGTAAGAGAATACACTCTGCCATGCAAGCAGCAGGGGTTTGTTCTTAAAAACTAAAGTGTTGCTTGAATATAAAGCAACAAGTGAGCAATGTGGGAGAAGACACCCTTGGGAGGAGAGACATGGATGGCTCTGTACATTTTTAGGCCCTTCCTCCAAAACTGAGGTCACCCTGAGTTTGTGAGTGTTTCCCTTTCCCTAGGGAAATACAGTCTGGTGCAGGAGCAGTGGAGCCCGGTCGTATCTGTCCCAGTACCTGTACCAGCTGCTGTTGCTCCATAAAGTGTCTGAAAAATATTTGACACACGAACGCACACACACACACACATCCCCACCTACCGTAACCTTAAAGGGAGAGAAGTCTGGCAGCACTGAGGGAATATTCTTCATTTTTCTGCCCCTTTTGGGGGCTTTTGTGCCAGTGTAGAGAGGATTTTTGTCAAATCAAAAAGGAGCTACTCCTCCTCCTTGCCATTGCTGGTGACTAGACTGAAGCACAGTTAAGAAGAGGATCAAGACTTCTGTATCCCTGCTCCAGCATTGTAAACCTCAAGTTCCAAAATACACCAACTAGAGAAATAGGAAGTAGTGAAAATCAGAGGTGCCTGTCTCAGTCTTTTCCACGTTGTTTCTGCCAGCAAAACACAGCCCATTAGATAAAATGCTAAGCCGGATTGCAGATCTTTTGTTTATTCCTCCTTGCAACTGGTCAATACTTTGTCTTCCTCTGTTTCTACCTCATGGTATTAATTTTCCCTCCTTTTTTTGCTGTTTCTTTTATTGTTGCCTCTCTCTACCTCAGCCAGTCCATCCCTTGTAGTATATATTTATTCATTCTTACTTGATATATTTTTTTGTAGCCCCCGACCCTATTCACCATTCCACCCAGGTTTCAAGTCTCTTTTCTTCTAGCTCCAGTTATATTTCAGTCATGAAACCTTTTCTAAATTGTAGTGAGGGACTTCAAATGTTGCCAGTCAGATAGTTATCACCATTTCTGAGGATTTAGAAGATGTATTTGGCATAGGCATCATGGCAAATTTAGGGCATGGTCCTCTGATGCATGCTTTGCTTGACCATTCCCATCACCTGTGAAGTTAAATGGGAAGTTTTCCCAGAAATGTAAATTTATCTCAGATGAGGGTAAATGTCTCCATGATCCAGACAAGACACACAAACAACTGTCAGGATTATCATGGCATCACAGAACGAGTTACACACCTGTTTCTGGGCAGGGCTAATCGGGAAGATCAGGCAACCCCTCATGAGCAACAGCAGGGGACAACTGAGCTCACTCCCTGCATCTGCTACATACAGCAACACAACGGGAGCTATCACAGCAGCTTCTAGATAGCACCTTCCAGTACCTGAATATGGACTACAAGAGAGTTGAAGAGGGACATTTTACAAGGGCAAGGGACAATGGCTTTAGACTAAAGGAGAGTGAGTTTAGAGTAAGTATCAGGAAGAAATTCTTTACACTGAGGGTTTTGAGGCACTGGAACAGGTTGTTCAGAGAAATTGTGGATGCCCTGTCCTGGAAGTGTTCAAGGCCAGGTTGGATAAGGCTTTGAGCAATCTGGTCTAGTGAAAGCTGTCCCTGTCCATTGCAGAGACGTTGGAACTGGACAATCTTTAAGGTGTCTTCCAACCCAAACATCTCTATGATTCTTGGTAGCTGAAGAGGTGACTTTAAAAAGTCACTCCTAAGGACGATGTGATGGTAGACAAAGCAATGGAGGAGTCTGTCCTTTTCTATAGCCACCTACTGGTTGTCAGGACTGTAAGGTAGATCTCCTTAGAAAGGAGACCACCAAAAGCTTACTCATGATTTCAGTGAGAATGATTACAAAGAATATTCCTGTTTATATTTACTGTTGTAGCTCTCTACCTCACGAGACCTGCTATACATGTACCTCAGGCAGTGCACAACCAACTAGAGAAGGCCTGAGCTGCAGCACTGCTCACCCCTGCACAGCGTTGGTTATTCTCATCTCTTGAATAAAAAACTGTCATATATATTAACCTTAGGACTTTTGGAGTATAACTCAGGATTTTGAGAAATAAACAGCCAAAATTCTCAGAGATTTCTTATGTCCAGATTCTTTGGAAATTTAGCCACAAACTCTTTATTTTGATGTGGTTCATTTTAGTGTGAGAGGGCAACTTGAGTTGATTTTGATTAAAAAAATTGAAAATTATCCTCTTTACAGACATGCATGTAAAGGGGGAAATAATAAGGCCAAAGCCCTTCATGCTACATGGTAATTGAAGTTGGAGAAGTACTAATCAGATGGTATGAGATGTTTCAGAACAATCAAACACACCAGATATGAAGCACACCCAAGGCTAGCAGGACAGACAGCGAGCCATGCAATAGCACACACAAGCCCAGTCTACCCTGCTAGACCCACCAGTCACCTCATAAATAAAAAACCCAGCCCAATGCTGTCTGTGTGCAGCCACTGTTCAGCAGGGATTTTGTTACCTGTTGCCCCACACAAGCAAAGGCCGTTTTTTCTGTACAACTCTGCCTAAAAGTTCCATCAAAGGATTTCCCCACTATTCATTTACAAGTATTAAATTGACCTGAAATTATTGATGGATTATTAATACAGACATGGACTCAAATTCTGCCATGTATACCCCACGTATCTGTTAACAAACCCACAGGGATAAGAGGTGTTATTTCTGACTGAACTGACCAAAAAATCTGCCAGTATGAAAAATGTTTGTACAAATATGGGTTTTCCATTCATACTAGACTGTTTTATTATACTGATACAGTATATTCCTATTAGGAGTATTTTGCTAAAATTGCATGTCAATATTTCTAAACGTGCAAGTTTTCGTAGTGTTGAATATTCCTTAGTTTTATGAAGAAAAGATTGCAGACTTTAGAGGGTTGAATCATATCCACATTGATTTCCTGGACTGGACCATGTGTTAGCACACTCCAGTAGTCTGTCTAGGAAAAAAAGCCCAACAACTTCTGTGTAAATGGAACAAATGTCTGATACGAGGGAGAAATGTTTTTTCCTAATGAAAAAGCCTGCTTGTTAACTAGGCTTTGCTTAGCATTTTTATTTTTATTTAGAGTGTTCCCAGAGGCCTATTAAATTCCCCTACACTTAAAACTAATTAAAGGGTATTTTAATTATCTAAGATATTTCAATTCATAGATTATAAAATGTAGTAATAAAAAATGTCCATAGTCTGGAGTGCAGCATATTGCAGTTACAGATATTCCCCTAGACTGTTGCTCTACAGTTCCATAGACTTCCATATTTGTTATTTATTTCCAAAACAAATGCTCCTTTTCAACTTATTTTGATTCCAAAATGTTGTGAAAACTAGAAAGGGTTTCATATGACATCAGACAGTGTTTTGTTTTATTTACATAATCACAGCATTTATGAGCAGACCTAAAATTCAAGAACCAATAAATACTTCAGAAAGTATAGGACAGAAATTCACATTTGCACCTGTATTGGTTTCAACAGTGTAAATGGCTGGTTTGTAATCACTGAATATTTGCAAAGAGCTCATTTAAAATGCTTCCTAGCATAGACATTAGTTGAAATTAAATATTACACACTATCCTCAGAATCATGGCTTTTTTCCACCAAGATTAAGCTTATGCATGGAAAACTATAGGTACTGCTATCAGATCATCTTGATTAAAAATCCCCCATGTTTACAAAATATTGTGTTGTTCAAAAGAATTCAATTTAAAATTTTGTGATTTCTCATTTTTAGTCAATTAATTCTACATAGAAAAGGAACTGGAACATTTCTGAGTTTTCTGTCAAATTCATCATCTTCCATCAACATGGGAAAAAGAAAAGGAAGGAGAATCACAGATCAAGTTTAAGACTGTTGTATTTCTTGCTTGAATGGGAGCTGATTTAAAACCCACTGATTTAAAAAGCAGGAAAAAACCCCAAACACTATTTATTCCTAGAGTGATTTATTTCCCCCTCTCCCCCCAGCATCTGCAACATGGTTAAGTTTCGGTGAGAGTACATCAGTTAAAGTTGGGCAAAACTCGCCCCTTGTGCCCAACCTCTACCCCTGAACTGATTATTTTAGACAGGCTTAGGAAAAGGAGGAAAACCCTTCTTTTCAGAAGAGAGGGGGATATGGTAACAAGCCTCTAAGTGCTCACCTTCAGTGCTAAACAAACGGACACAAGTCATTCTGCAAGTCTGTCCTTTCATGACCACGCAGAACTGTACAGGGCTCGTGCACTGATGGGGATCAGTGAAAGCGTTTCCCGGTGAGCCACAATTAGGGCACCGATGGAAACACACACCAGCCTCAGCAGTCTCACCTCCACACAACTATTAGCTGGTATATAAAATAGTTTCACAGTAAGAGTTCCTTGTTTTATGAGGGAAGAAGCTTGCATTGCTATATCATATCACTACATCATAAGCATTTCTTCTATAAGTTGTATAAATTTTTAATCAAGCAAATACTCTTATTGTGCCCAGTAGGTTCACTTGTACTGGGAAGATTTGCAGGACTGGCACAGAATGAACAATAGTCATAATCCTCTTTTTCTCTTTTTTGTTTACACGTGTGTAGAATCATAGAATCAGAATGGTTTGGGTTGGAAAGACCTTAAAGATCACATAATTCCAAACCCCCTGCCATGCACAGGGACACAGAAGATCCTATCTGTGTTAAAGCAAAGAGGAAAATCTAGAAATACACCTAAAATGGAGGGGGGTGTTATTATTTTTTTGGGGGACTGCACAACAGTTATCATCTTCTACTAATTATTTTCTTGTAGTTATAAGTGTGGGTTTTCTCTAGTGACTTGTCTGGTATTACCAATCTTCTGGCAGAAACAGTTGTGTAGCTTTTTGCAATTTCTGCACTACTGCAGAACCACCATCCCTTGCCATATCTCCTGCAAAGTCACACGGTGGGGGGCCCACACAGGTCTCAGCAACATTCCTGCCACTATTCAGATAAAGCACCATTGATGAGAATTTGAAATCAAGGCACTGGACAAACATAGATGAAATCAGCAAAAATAGGGAAAGCATAAGAAAGTAATTACAAATGGAAAATTGTTGATTGGGGTGGCACTGTCCACAGTGCACTAAAACTTTAATAATTTGTAAGTTGTAGGGGGATTTCTATAGCTGTCTTATGTGTTGGGTTTTAACCAACCTCTGTGTTTTCACCCTCCCAGCAGCTTCTTAGTCTCTGGAAATTAAAGATATTGAAATATGTCAGGAATGTATGTTCACATGTTCTCCTCGGCTGCTGGTTCCAAGTGCATGTCCAATTTCACAGTGAATCCATTTATAATCTTTTTTCCCCCTCAGTACTTATATGGGCTCTTTTCCAACATTCACTGGTAACCTTTCCCCATGGTAGGGTGGTTCAACAGCTGGCCAGACTGTGAGACTGCTGGAAAGTCTAACTGCTGTTTTTAAGGAAGGAGCAGCTATCTGAAGTCAGAAAGAAGGACTTCCCAGCTCAGCGTGATGTCTGTTGATTTAAAGACGATTTTAGACCAGGGCAAGTTCATTCTGAATGTGGTCACTGAGGGAAAAGAGAAGGCCAACTTAATGGAAAAACATAACATTTTCTACGTGATTTAGGTGTTTTATCTGCATCATAAAAGTATGCCATAGTATTGTCAGCTGAGCTTGAAACCTGTCCTTTCTACACTTCAGAAGAAAGGATGTTCAAATCAATAGCTCTACCTAATTTCTCTTTTTCATTGAGGTTTTGTCCAAAAACACTGGTATTTTGTGTTCATGATGGCTACTATGATCACTGCTTTTTTTGAAACAAAAGTTTTAAAAACCCCTAAAAATTCACTGCTTGCAAAATGTGTGAGACAGAATAAAAGAAAAAACTCTACAGGAATAAGGAGCAGCTCCCAAAAAGACCCTATTTCCTATTGCAAGTTTAAAAATAAGTAGCCATACCTTAAAAAAAAATCTGGCCAGATTTTCAAAAAATCTCCAAATATGGAGCTGGTGCCAGAGTGCACTGACTGTTCAGTCTGAAAGCTTTGCATGCACTTATTCCAAAAACCACATTTGTACAGGCAGAATACCCACTCTAGAGCACTCATGTACTTCAACACCACCAGGTGTAATTTAAACCCAGACCTACTCAGGAATTTTCAAACTCTGAGGGCTCAGACATTCACATTTGTACACTTTATGGAATCTATCAGGTACAAATATAACACTGTTTATATTCTACACAAGACAAGTATTGCCCAGTTAGTGTTTGAGAAGTTAAAGCTTCTTCATCAAGGACCAGAAGTTGTGATTTTGCTAATTAATTTGATAAGGCAGATAAAAAAAATAGTTTGTTGATGCCCCATAGACTTATGCACATCATGTATTAGCAATTAGAAATTTGCAATGAAGAAATGGGAAGGAGCCAGTCAGTTCTAAATCCAAATTTGTGACTAATAATTTGACCACTGTTAACTTAAAGCCAACATCTGACGATTTAACTGTACAAGGTTAGCAAGTCAAATGCAACACAGCAGTTGCTCACATCAGTAAACTGTTAATCTCAGTATGCTTCTAAAACCAAAGTAAAATATGGAGGACTGCACAAACTGATTCAAATTAACCAGGACTCACAACTCATTTTATGAAAAGTACTGGGTGTGCCTTGCATCCAAAAGCAACAATTTGTTATGCACTGTGGTGCTACAGTGCTCCTCAGCATAAGTAACTGTTTAAGAATCTGAAGCATTCCTAAAATGTTTCACTTAAACATTTCTGCAATAAAATCTTATTGAACTGTTGTTTTCATTAATTTTTTACACACTAGAGACCAGTTTGATTTTTTTCTTTTCTCCCTTCTATTTTTTTTTTTAAACTTTACCTACTTCTAGCAAATAAACTATGCCTCTTTTTTAATAAAACCGTGGCCTTGAGTTTTGGACCCTTAATAGTAGCCTACATGGTCGACTACCCTTGGTGTTAAATTTTCTTAAATTGTATTTTTGTCAGTATATCATTTTTTTAAGCAATGGACTCTATAATAGCAAGCTCTGTTCTGTCAGGAGTACATTTTAACAGCGTGACACAAGTATTTTTCACTACAGGAGACAAACAATGATATGTATTACATGCAGTAAACATTGCCTTTGGTACATAGGGTTCTCTTAGCATTCATCTGTCTAAAATTTCATTGTGTCCTGCACAGGGAAAAAACCCTGCCTCTCATTATCTATTGTCGAGGGCTGTAGGTTTGTAAAGTGCCAACAATGCATTGTCACATTTCTCACAAAACAAGGGCTTGATTGAATATTACAAGAGCGGTAGAAACCCAGGAAGGTGGATTAAGGAATATTTTAATAGTGAAAACAAAATAACAAGCCTTTAACTGAGCGGCTTAACTAACAATCTTGTAACCATTTTTTTCCCTTTAAACAAGCCTCCTTTCCCCAAAACAAGTAGGAGCAAAAACTTTACAAAATGAAGATGTTTTGCACTTAATAGCATCCTGACAAGAGGAGAAGAGAAATGCCAATTTTCCTGTGTGAGATGCACCCAACCCTATGATTTTACAGTATAAGGACTGCAAGAGCAGCAGTTCCAAAATTCTCAGTATATTTACATAGGGGCCGCAGTTCAATAGTTAATCAGACAATTATACACCTAGTTACTTGGGAAAACAAGTTTTCTAGTGCTGATGCACATGAAGTGCCCTTTAGTTGGGAGGGACCACCGCTGAGAATCTCTCTTCTCTGACATCTTTGCCATACATTGGGTGGGTGTATACAACCTCATGTGAACCGTCTGCAGCGGGGTCAACACCTCTTTTTGTGTAAGGGGTAGGCTGGGAATGGATTTACTAACTTATTGTGGATTTAATGGGAATGGATTTAACAACTAATTGTTATAAATTAGTTATTTTAATAACTAATTGTGCCAGTTCAACACTGGCACAATTCTCCCCTGATTTAAGAAAATCAGCATTTTCAGAAATCTCACTGTCTTTCCTGAACGCAGACATGACTTTCCTCCAGCACCCTGAACTACAAGCACCATAAACAGATAACACACAGAGAATTATTCACAAGAATAAAATCAATCAAAGTATACAAAATTACTTGTATGTCAAACCAATGCATTATTTACTTGTTAATTGATCCTTTAAAGAAATATGACTTTTTCACTCCCTTTGGAGTGGAATCATCGTGGTCAGCAAAGAAAACAAGCCAGATTGATTTAATTTTTTTAGAGAGTTTGGATAAATTCACTGTGCCACAAAACAACTTTCTGTTCTAGAGAACTCACTCACAAGATCTCAGTTGTCTCTACTATACAAATCAAACAGGACATTTTCTCAGCATCAAGAGAACAGACACCTTGGGAAGAAATCGTGCAGTCCCAAGTCCAAATGTGAGACCAAACTTCCTCCCTCAAAATGAGGAAAGGATTTTTAGCTCCAGGGAATTATTGGAAAGGGATTATCACAAGCACTGATTAAAATAAGCTGAAAACATCTTGGTAAGATCTTCTGGGCCCAAAGCAGAGAGGTCTGCAGCGCACAGTAATGCAGCAGCCTGTATAGAGAGAATAAGGATAGAGAAAGGTACATATGGAACTGGGGAGGGACAGAGAAAAAAGAGGAATGTCTTTTTAAAAGATGACAAGAATTCTTAAAAGGTTGTTATGGAAATTACCAGGGATTTTTACTTCCTGGGAATATTTTAAACTAAAGTGCTGGCATACAAAATGTCCAGTGGATCAATCAAGGAGAGGCAGACACAAAACTCTTTATCCCAGGCACATAGTTCATTTTGCATCTGATAACTGTTGGCTGTTGTCAGGGTTGTTTAATGGGTGGGGGGTTTAAAAGAAGAGAAATTTACAGCTGTTTCACAGAGACAGAGAAGAGATCATTTGCTCTACATAGCCTTCAAAAAGAAATATAGAGAATAGCTGGCACGGGTAAATGCTGAGTTTCCTTGCCAAAGCCTGTAGCCTTATGAGATTCTCTATGCATCTTCTCAGCTGAGCTGAAGAAGGTTTGGCTGGAACAAAACTGCTTCTCACCAGCAACATCTGCTACAAGATCTGGAGATCTCTGTCATAACAAAGCCTGTTTTCAAATTCCTGCCCTCCTGTAGGTGCTGAGTGCCAGATGAAGGGGCTGGAACAGGATAAATAGACTCTGCAGGCCCTGCATCCTACTGAGGAGATATTGCCATAAGAATGGGGGAACACAACCATAAACTGCCTCCCAAGGGCCCATCCGATAAACTCTGCTTTGGCAGAACCAAAGGAGGGTTCACAGCAGATGTTCTGGATAGACCTGTCAACATTATGCTGAGCTCCTTTGGCAGTGTGGGGCTGTAAGTGTACAAAAATAACTTCAAGAATCTTAGGTTGAAATTTTGGCACAGAGTGGGATCACAATTGCTGGCCTCTTGTTAAGGAAACTTCCCCATCCAACTATCCATGAGCCACTCTGGCAATCACACTCCCAGCCACCTGAGCTGGGACTGAAGTCCCTTCACAGTGAGTGGCTTCAGTGGCCTGACAGGTCCTGTTTGACCCCCTGCACACCCCACTGACACAGTCAGAGCAGGTCTCCTCACCAACCCAAACCCACATTTCCCATAGGAGAGTCTCAGACCTCTGGATCCTTAAAGAAATTTATTCACAGTGCAGTAACATAGAAACAGCTCAAGCTGTTTGCTTCTGAGTGCTTCTGAGAAGAGACCCCAAACTAAGGAACCTCTGGGCTTTTATTCCCTCACAGTCTATCTGTGTGATAGTCTGGGGTCTTCTGTGACCATAAGTGTCACCTGGATGGGCCACAGGTTCTCTGTGCCCTCTTTTGCAAAGGGCCTCTGCCAGTTCACAGCCTCTTGTCTGGAGCTGCAGCCATTTCCCACCACCCAGAGCTCAACCTGAAGCTTGTACTGCAGCTGCACCCTGAGACACCTGCACCAAATGTATTCCTCAACACTTTTAACTCTTTCCTGAGTAGTCTGTCGGCTCTCCAATAGGACCTGCCTGTGGAGGTTCCCACCAGGGCTTCCCTCACCCCGACAGAAAGGAGCCGTAAAACTGGGAAACATACCCTGGTGCTGGGCTACAAGAGGCCATCAGAAAAAAGCACCACAGAGGCTTAGGGAGGCTCTAATGTGTTGTCATGTCAGCCAACATTGCTCAGAGAATACTACCCAGAGTCTTCCTCTCTTTGCCAATCCAACAATTATGTGTCAGCTCTGCAGCCTGACCTCTCCCACCTCCTCACACTGTCAGGGGGAGTGTTCAGCTGCTCTGCTTTATGCACACACAAAAAATAAAAACAAAATAAAAAAAAAAAATCCAGATGGTCCTACCAGAGGTGCTGAGACTGTATTTAGCTTCCCCCTTAACCTCGAAAGGGCAGGCACCTGAACAGGTAACAGTGGCCCACCTCCTGCAGAAAGCTCGCCTCCTTCTGTGTCACCTGCCTTTGGAGGGTGGGTGTTACACTGTCCAGGAAGAGTCACTTGTAGCTGGAATGCAGTACACTCCACAGTTTTTTTTAAAAAAAAAAAGTAATAATCTGACCAATTTACATTTCTTCACTTCTACAAATGTGATGTTGGAGCATCAGTGACAACTCTGTCTTTAACACTGATCCATAAGGACTGCCAGGTAATTAGGTTGCTTGATTTCTTGAGACTACAGAGAAAGCCAGAAAGCCCTTGGTGGGCACAGGTCCGGTAGCTGCTATGTAACAAGATGCTCACCCATCTGGCAGAGTCTGGTGTATCCACTCACTCTAATTCCACTGACAGACACAGAAGGACAGTCTAACTTCAGCATTCATAGGTGACATTGCCAGAAGAGGTTTTCGCCCCACCCACTGTTTTTTACTATAGCAATTAAATATTTATGCATTTGCTGCAAAGCTTCTAAAGAAGAGGAGAAATACTAATAAAACTAGATTTAAACCACCTCACCTTTAATATATCATCCCAGATACACTGCAACTGCTGGAAAAGGTGTTGACTAATCCTAAATAAATGCATGCAGGGGTAAAACCAGAGAAAAAAACTTCACATGCTTCTTACTGCTCTGTATGAGGGCAATAGCCCAATGTAAAACAAAATCCTCAGCTAGTGCTGCCACAGGACTTCATGTGTAGACTAAAGACAAAATTGGGACCCTGCTCACCTTCCTTGTACGTCAAACTGAGAGCAATGGGAGAACAAGGAGAGGAAGGAAAAACCAGGCTGGGTCTTGCCATAGTCATTACAGTGTATCCTTCTGTGTTCTCAGACATGGCTTCTTTACTTGTACATCCTCACCACAAATTTTGGGTGAAGCCTTAATAATGCTCTGGCATCCATTGTTAAAACTCACAAACTAAAAATTCTGTGCTCTGGTGCAAGCAGCGACTCGGCTTGTGGGACTTTTTGGAATCACTGCAGCAAGTCGTGAATGATGTATGAAATGAAAAATCCCTGCTCACTGCACACAATTCAGATAGTAAAATATCCCTGGAGCATTAAAAAAGCACTTGAACGTGTCATTTTATTTCTGTCCTGTGCCCAGAAGACTCCCTCATCTCTCCCCAAGAACATGTAGATACCTCAGCTATCACCAGAGAATGGGAAAGCACACTTGGAGCTGAAGACGATGGGTTCAGTTTACAAAACATTTCCAGGAAAAGATACAGGGACCTGGAGCAAACCAGACAGAATTATATTGGAGTCATGTTCAGGCCTTTCTCCAAACACAGGTTTTTTGGTCATTTTTTAAAGTAATATCTAATCTCATCAGTGTGACTCTATAACTTGATTGACCTTTGGAGATTGCATTAAAGAAGCAACCACAGCATGCTCAATGTAGTTAGGACCATGAGAAGAAACATTTGATATAAATATCATGTGTTTGACTAGACATCATTTATGTTGGGTCAAATACAGCAACATGCTTTGACTTCAAGCCTTTATTCTTTCTTGCCCCTCTACTGGAACTTTTTTCCCAGCCCACCCTTTAAATCTGGCAGAGCCAAACATCTGCTGCCACAATTTAGCCTGTCTTCTGACTTGCTGCATGTGATGGTAGTAAAATGAGGTAGGGCCTTTTTCTTGTCACTTTTGGCTTGGTTCAGGGGGGTTGTTTTCGTATTGCTGTGGAGGTTATTTTGTTGTTGTTGTGGTAACTGTGATGCAGAACACAGAGAAATGTTGGGTTGCTCTCAATAG
>VYXB01003816.1:863271-883917 GCA_013397135.1 Pachyramphus minor
CCTGCTCCACATGCAAAATGACAGAAGATCTCCAGAATTAACCTTGCAGCAAAACCACGCAGTTTGGAGCAAACAAACTGTCACTCTTTCCTGATTGCTAAAGAGTGGGGAGTTGCCCAGTTTGCTGGTGTTTATTTTGAGCAGAGGGAGGATGGAAAACTGACAGCAAGACCACAAATCTATGGAAGAGTGATCTGTCCAGATGCAGATGTCTTGGTGACTGCATCTAGTTTTAGGAACAGAAAGCAGGGGTTCAATCTAAAGACAACCGATGTTGTCTTGTCTTGACACGTTTTCTCAGATTTGCAATTTAATAATTTTTCCTCCCAAATATTGCTGATGAGGAAAGACAGTCACCTACATCAGCATCACGTATCTGTCATCTTTCAGCANGGTAGTAAAATGAGGTAGGGCCTTTTTCTTGTCACTTTTGGCTTGGGTCAGGGGGGCTTGTTTTTGTATTGCTGTGGGGGTTATTTTGTTGTTGTTGTTGTTGTGGTAACAGTGATGCAGAACACAGAGAAATGTTGGGTTGCTCTCAATAAGGATTTCTTCAACAGGGATTTACCGAAACTCCTGCATGCCAAGGGCNATCTATGGAAGAGTGATCTGTCCAGATGCAGATGTCTTGGTGACTGCATCTAGTTTTAGGAACAGAAAGCAGGGGTTCAATCTAAAGACAACCGATGTTGTCTTGTCTTGACACGTTTTCTCAGATTTGCAATTTAATAATTTTTCCTCCCAAATATTGCTGATGAGGAAAGACAGTCACCTACATCAGCATCACGTATCTGTCATCTTTCAGCATTCTGAAATTTCAGGGAAAGCAGAAAAAAGGGTACAACTGTTAACCCTTTTGCTACTCTAACTTCTTCATATAAAAACTAGAGCCATACCTACGTACATCTTTCTGCCTCTTGTACACAGCAGAAAGAAGAAGCGACAGAAATGATCACCAGACTCGTGCCACTAAAGCAGGAGCAGGCACAAGAACTTAGCAGTGCATCCTCCACCCATCAGCAGTTGTGCCTCCAACAAGCAACAGTGGGGCGAGGCTGAATTAGCAGGAACTGTTGTACACTGGATTGTTTTTTGGTTTGGATTTGGGGTTTTTTTGCTGTAGCAAACCAAGAAGTAGACAGCAAATACACTGGTAATATCCGGTCTATTCCTCCTCTCAGGAAGATGCCATTCCTGGATGTCACCACCCAGTCTGGAAAGCAAAGCACTGCTGGAAGCTCCTGTAGCATATGGGCTATGGCAGTGTGCTCTTCAATGCCTTTTGTCAACAGACAAACATATCAGGTTAGAATTGGTTTCACAAGAGCTAGAGCTTGAAGAGTCAAAGAAGCATTGCTTAATTGCATGCATAAAACAGCTCTTCAAAGTCTGGGAGGTAAGAGGGTTAGTTCTTGAGTGCCTTGCAGGGATAGTGGTTTCCAGGTTTACAGTGACAAAAGTCACATTTGCCCACTTAGGCAAGGTTTTTCCGGGAAACTAAACATACTTGAAATAATTTTTTAAAAATCTGTTTCCTTCCCATTCAATTTTTTTGTCTTATTTTTTTTCTTCTTTTTTTTGGGGGGGGTGGGGATTGTGGAAAAGAAATACTTGTCCCTATACCAGCTTTATAATACTCTGTTAAAAGCAACACGATACTAGTTATATAATATTGACAGTATTGCACAAACAAACCAAACAGGAGGCACGTAGGAGTTGGTGGCAAGAACTAACTTTTTCAAAAAGCACACCCTAAAACCAGAAAGATCATCTTGTGAGGAGAAAGAGCTGGGTTTCAGAAGAAAAGGGTTTATGGTCATTAAAATAAAAGCAACAGACAAGAAAATTGTAGAGTGATTGTATGTCTGCTAAAATAGTTTTACACATATATTTATACATGCACATATGTAAAATAGATAAAAAATACTGGTCATGAAGAAAACTGTATATCTGTCATGTGATACAAGTTTATAAGTTTATAAGACTACATAAGCTATAATAAGATTATTCCAGATAGTTGGTTCCAGAGTTATTTGTTCAGACACAGCACCTTCCTATCAAGACTGAAAATCTGACAAATTACAGTAAATTTTGCAAATATATAACAACTTTTATTCAGAGTAAACCTCTGGGATCTTGTACCAGAACAGTTAAATTTGTATCAGGAGGGAAAAGAAGTGGATGAAAGCAATCTCCTGCTTACCATAGCAGGGAGTTGTGCTTCTTGTGCTCACCTTCAGATTATTCCATGACTGAATTGTTAGAGTTTGCAATGATTTCTACCACCTACCCTACACCTTTCAGGTGTTCTCCTATAAAACGTACAAGTATATTTTACCTATAATTATCAGACGAGAACCTACAAGGAATAGGGAGAGTAAGTAAGATGCTGTTATGAGAATTACAGGAAAATGCTCGGGCTGTGCTGCACCTGGAGATAGACAGTAATTGGGACCCTGACTGGGACACATCAGGGATCATAATGAAAGACCTCAGAAGAGCACAGAAGACACCCATAGTTGGATGTGTGCTTATGAGGAAGTCTTTTCTCTTAGTTTTGCTCACTGACTCTCTTCCCGGCAATTCACTCTGCACTATGACTGAATTAGGTAAGGAGGTGCTGGGGGAAGTGCTCTTGGCTAACTTCAGAGCACAGCCAGGCTCATTAAAACCAGCACATTTGCTGCAGTGTATGCAGCACTTCCACTAGGTTTTAAGATTGTTTAAGTAAGTGAAATTCTGAGCAGAAAGAATACATTTTAATTTAATTTTTAGTGCCCACTGTTACAAGTATTCAATGTCATACTGATTTTTAATTTTTATTTTTTTTATTACTATATGGAGCATAAAAATTCATGAATGCGGTACCTTAATAAAAATGAACACATCTTTCCAGAAGCCTGAAGCTGCTAAGAACAGAGGACAGGTTCATTAGCACAATTTTGGAACATGAAGAGAAAGGGAATTGAGAACCCAAGATTCACCAACATCAACACAAAATCTCAGGGCTTTTAAATAAAGTTTTGTCCCACTTCCTACTGCTCTCTCCAGGAAAACTGTGGAGAGCAGAGCCCATGAGCTGCAAAGTGGGTTGTAGAAATGAGCCTAGAGTTAGACCCTTAAATCACCCACCAGCAGTTTGATTTGGGGTAGTGGTATGTAGGATTAGCATACAAATAACCATCCTTTCTGTCAGAGAGAAACAGGGCAAGGTTGTTACAGGTGTCAAAACTTTGATTGACATCCTAGACACGGCAGCAAGGTGCTTGGCCAGGAGCAGAGCTGTAGGTTTGAGCTTTTCCTGGACCCAGGGGCCATATAAAAATGTCATGCTGTGGGTTGTGGCAATCGCTGCGCAGCACAGAGCACACAAAAAACAAGGACACGGCAATTCAGAATGGGTTTGCTGGCAAAGTCACTCCAATTTTAAATATTTGGCTTCACTAAGGCATGTTTCTAAATTAATAGGCCCTATACCTTTCAATAGGATTATTCAGGGAGCATCAAGTCAAGCATGTAGTATGCATTTGTAGGATTAGGTTTAATGTTTTTTTGGTATAAAGTGTTCTTAAATGTATCAGATTACAGATTAAATAAGGAAGCCAGCAAAAACCAGTGCAGAGCAGCCTGTTATTGAGACTGTTCTCCCCCTTGTTTGACACTTTGTATAAGGCAGACACATTAGGCTTATAAAGATACCTTTGAAAAGTTTTGTAAATCTAAATCTCAAATCCTAGAAACTTCTGAATTCTATGTAGAATTTGCTTAGCACAAACTAAAAAGGGTGAAATGAAGTTTGTTTCTTTATGAGAAAATGAGATTTTAAATTTTCTGTTGTCTTAAACAAAAAAAAACCCCTAATTTTTAATGTAAATTTTGAGAAAGAGTAGTAGCTCTCAATGGTTCTGACTTCAGGAAAAAATGAGATTAATGTAGAAACAACCATAGTGACAAAAGATGAGTTATAAGACAATAATTCAGAATGATTGTAATTGTTATTACCATTCCTAATCTGCAGCCTGTCATTCACTTAAACTATCACTACCTAGAAATCCTTCCTTAAAATTTATCTAAAAGACAAAACCAAATTCAGCCTTTGGTACTGAAACTATTCTTAGAAGTTGATCAACAATAATGAATTACTCTGTTTCTTAGAGTGGATGTATTTACAGAAGGGATTAATTATTAAATCTGTATTTACTCCCTGAATTTACTCCAATACTTTTCTTTTTAAAGTATTTGCAAGGAAATAATATTGTGACCTAAAAATAACATTTATTTTGTCCCACTGTGGAAAAATTATGCTGTTCAATGTGGCGTTACAATGTGATAAATAGTATCTACTTAGCTAAAACCTGAGAGACTGTATATGCTGATATTTATGGCTTGGAAGCTTGTCTTGAACAAAAATCAGGTTGGATTCTCAAGCATTTTGAACACTATAAGGGGACATTTACTCCCTGGTGTAGTATAGTGTCTTCTTAATTAGTCCAATATACCATCACTTACAGTATACTCAAATGTATAATTTGACTTATTCTCACTTACTCACTCTCACCACCCCAAATGTAGAAAAGACACAATAAAATCCCTGATGTTCTCTGCTCTTCCCTCCACTCCCAAAATAATTTTATCTTTGCATGTTGAGCAAGTACTGCTTTTGTCTGCCATGTGCCAGCAGAAGATATTTTTGCAAAAGAAAAGACGAAAGCTTAAATTCCACTACTGCACAATGCCACTGCACTCAAAACCTGCAGGAGGATTTCCCAAAGAACATCATTCCAGAGCTGAACTCGCTCTTCTCTTTATAAAAAGTAGTCATTTTCTGCTTGTGAAAAGTTGCCCTGTGCTGTGTTTTTTGTAAAAAAAACAGGGCTCACTCTAATCCCAAAGGAAAATATTTTGGAGTTAATAATTGGGTTCTTTGAAAAATAGGTGCTAAATGCTCTCCAGTTGCTGGTAGCTGCAGTTCTGATAAGTGGGGAGAGGGACTGGATTGTGAATTGGCTGTGCTGGTACTCCAGCAGGACATTTTAGCAGATGCTTAAATTAAGGCTGCAACTAGCCTTGTCGATTGCCATGGGGCTGTCAAGATGCTTAATTGTTAGGATTCATTTAAAGTCAGTCCTAACTGGTTTTAGGGAACCACAATCGTCTTGCAAGTACCTGGATCCCACCATGATTTCTACATTAATATATGTGTAAGTATCATACCAAGCAAATACGCAGAGAGGACATAGCATGGAGAGCTGTATATTGTTTCATTTTGATACGTGGCTTGCTAAAGAAAAAGTTGGACTGAACTACTTCCTCTGCTTTTTGAGTAATTTATATATACAATGATAATTTGATAGATTCACGCATACAGCTAAAAAAGCTGCACATTCCTAGAGATGACTTAAACAGCCTTTTTACTCTTTTAAATTATTAAACTACTGATATCCAAAGCCATTTTTAAATGTACCAATCAGATACAATGTGTTGAAAGGGCAATTGATTCAGGATAGGCAAGAAGCAGCCTCAGGAAGGTGTAAATAACAGCACCAGAATTATATTACAGGGAAGGAGGTGTAAAACATGTAAAGCTTTTTGAGACAGTAGACTCATTGCTTCAGATATTTGTGTCCAAAAAACTTATAAAGTTCAAGTATAATTTGACCAGAAAAAAAAGGAAGCATGTAACTATTACTTAGATATATTTAAAAGGTCATCCACTGTCATACTAAGAAATCCACTGGGAAGTTATCCCTCAAAAAACACAATGTAAGGTATTCCCAAAATATAGATTCTTAAGGATGGCAATTGTTAAGACCAATTTCATTTAGAAAACATTTGAATATTCCATATCGTGTATTTTGATTTCAAAATCCACCATCAATATGTTGAACTCAGTGAGAAATTAAAAGAGAAAACAATTTCTCAAGCCAGGAGGGCTGAAAAAGTGTGTAACAATGTTATCCATTTTGATTGTTACATGTCATTCGAACATTCACGTGAAGAAGGAATGCTATATACTTTCTGGAAGACTTGAAGCAAATACCAAGTTACAAAATTCAGTAACAGACCTTTGCTTTTAATTACATATTAGAGACCTGGGACTTATTTTTCAGTTTTGGGTAAAATATACCCCAAAATTAAAACCTGAAATGTCAAACAAATTAAACTTCAAAAAGCAAAAACAAACAAAAACCCCAAAAGAAGTATGTAGCAGAAATCAGAACTTTTAAAAGCATCTCTGTGTTAGGCAATTAGTACCAAATACTCTTCTACTGCATTATACATAGATGCTTTGTTTCACATATGCTTCTGGTCAAAAATGCAGAAAGTATCCAATTAAACCTTGGATGTCAAATCACATGTCAAAATGTAGTTGATAATATTTATTCCCAAAGTAAATATCTTTAATATAGGTATTAGTTTAAACACATTTCATAAAAACACTAGTCACAAAATCACTTCTGAGAAAAAAAAATTAGCAATGAAAAAACCAACAAAGTGGCATTTCTTTTAAAAGAGGTTACAAAAAATACTAAGTAGACTTACAGAATTGTTGTTCTTTCACCAAGAACGTTATCCCATCCTCTGGCACTGCAAAATTACTTAGGCTCCCCAAAAATCACTGCTTTAATTAAGCTGTATTGAGCTGATATGTATTGGCAAAACCTTTGTAGTAAAATAATTTTCCATCAAAATACACCACACTGTAGTACTGTAATGAAGAGCTGTAGGACAGGCTTTAAGAGGCACAGTACTTTCATCTGAAAAGACTCCTGAAATTCTTTGAACGTTTCCAGGGGATTAATGAGGTATTTTGACAACACGCGAGAAGCGTCTGGTTTTCAAGAAGCCTTATAAGAGGGAAGATTCACATTCTTGGAAATTAAACTGTGTATTTTAAGCCACTAAAAATAACACAATTATTAAAAATTTGGCAGTTCTGAAGAAAAATACCAGTAGATACAGGGAAACACATGGAACTACTGAAGAGCATCAAACTTGAGTACACACATTTCACAGCATTTCAACATGACTTAAACACCAATTTTAACAGCTTAATTGAATGTTTCTTATTAGAAGTTATCGCAGATAAACTAAAATAAGAACAAGCTAAACTAGCCAGAGTGTAACTAAATCAAAAACATTACTCTTTGCAAGTTGGGTGCGTACGTGCACCACTTTCTCCTCATCCTTTCAACAGCTGTTATGGTGTTTGGAGGTTTTCAAAACCTTTGACAATTAGTGGAAGAGAATATTCTTGCCTTTTTTTTTTCCTCCAAGACATACTAAATGATACCGTTTAAGTAAATTTAGAAGAACATTCATCGTACACAGCAAAATCAGAACAAATAAATTGCTACATCTACCTTTCTTTTTTTTTTTTAAATATTTCAAAGTATTTGTAGGGCATATTCCTGCAAACTAGAAGTCCCTTGAATACTTCAATGCATTGCAACAAGGATATTAGTGTATAAATAAGGGTTCAGTTCTAAAAAGCTTTAGTGAAGAAAGTGGAGCTATCAAGCCTCACTTCCATAAATACCTCAATATTCCTGAAAACTTTGAGTGCTTAAATCTTTAAAGGTCTACCCTTATTTAATCAAGTTAGGGAAGAAGCATACTGAGGTGGCATTTTGAAAACACTTTGTAACATACTACCTATGAAAATACCCATATAGTGTACTTATACTTACATTTAAGAAAGACGATATCTTAGGTGTTCGCAATACTTTTTGTTATATGAGAGAGGAATGGGATCTGCTAATCAGCACCAGGCCACAAGACATTTTAAGTCTCTCCAAGTACTCCTACACAATAATTTTTTAAAATAATGACTACCTCTAGAGACCAAGCAGCTGTACAGGAAAAAGCTGTGTCCTAAACTCTACTCTTTTCAGTTTAGCCTTTCAAAAGCTAAATATTTTACAGAGACAGCACCTTTATAACGTGTATGGTCGAACACTTTACTTTCTGGAGTCATGTCTCATCATTTACAGAATCTCATTCAGTATCCAGTTTTAAAAACTTGGCTTTTCTCAGCTCTTTCAAGCAACCCCATCAGCAAGTGGGGAAGAGAAAAAAAAAACCCAAACCACACTAGCATGATCTGCCCCTTTTTTCAGGAATACTCATCTCCTCATTTTCATAGCTGTTCAGCTGTACTTTTAAAGTCTGCAGCATATTTACAAACAAAATCAATACTAAGGTTGGTGGGGAGGGAGGTAACCTTTTGTGTCATCATCCTCCCCATCCTCAATAAGGGTCTAGATGTGTTTAAGGGTAAAAATTCCACCCCAGTATATTAGTTTTGTTAATCCTTTTCCTATGATCTTGCGTGCCTGGCTAGGGAAATTATGCAAAAAGTAATAAAAGTTCTAATTCAATTTCCATGTTAAGAGATGGATTTGGAAAAAAAAAAATAAATCAGAAGCCATATTCTTTGTGTTTACTAAGAGATATGCACTCCAACATTTAGTGTCATGGAGCTGGAGTTAAAACCAGAAACGGCGAAGATAATTTAGCTGCATGAATGCCTGCTCTTCAGTAAAATGCTGCCAAAATTAAATAGGAATGAAACAGCACTTTGTAGTCATTGGTTGCTCAGCGGGGTTTGCGTAGTTAAAAACCTAAGTGAAAAGGGTGATTGACCTACATTGCAACTAGCTTAGCACAGCTGTACTTTCATATTTTTGCTGCATCCGAGGAAGCTCATTATTTAATACAACTGAGTTACATGTAATTGTTGGTCTTTCATTTTACACTTCCAGGGGCCAGATATTAATCTCAAATGTGCAGCAGGCATTGCCGTGCGTCTGGAGACATCCACGGCCGCCCATGTGCGGGCAAGGCTGAGAGACAGGATTGCACGCAGTTGCACCTGAAATTAGGAGGCTGCCCAGGGGTAGGAGGACCTCACAAATATGCAGAAATCAAATGAGCAGATGGAACAGAAAACAAATCCCTTGGCACCCCAAAGGCAAATGCTCCACTGTTTCCCTATTGTTTTGAGCAGAAGCAGCCCCAAAATGCGCAACCAAAGCACATTTCACACAACTCATACCTGCAGTTTAAATAAGTAATAACATTCCAGTTAACAACGAGTTTGACATGTTAACAGCCCAAGGGCTGTTAACATAATGACTGGTCATTAATGGCAGTAATGACAGATTTCAAAGGGAATATTGTGCTTGTAAATGGACACACTGCCAGTCAGAAGAGAGGACTGAGCAGGATAGGCTGATACATTAAGATGTCACCATACAGCTCTGGAGGGAAAAAGGGGGAAAAAAAAGTTCTTGCATATTTCACTTACTGTAAATGGACTTGAAATATTGGCGTAAACCTAAGTTCCTTAAATTAAGTCTTCACTTTCTAACCCAAGAGTGTATAAGCAGAAGACAGAAGCCTGCAGGGGAATTATACTCTGCATATCATTTTCACCGAGTGTGTTATTTCTAACACTGAGCCCTTTCTTTACTCAAGTCAGTTCTCATCCTCGTTAACAAAATGGAGTTCATTTCTGCTGCGGTCACCCTAATACCCTTGGTGCCATACGCCACCACTGAAACCACTGGAGTGCCTTACATGAATCAGATTCCAGGGTAAAGCCTCTCACACCCAAAGCATCTTCCAAGCTCGTTACCTCATTAAAGATTCCTTCCATCCCCTCAATCCCTCCCAATCCAGAGAAAAAGGTTTTAATATAGTATAATTAACTAATTTTACCAAAGGAAAGAGTTAAAGCAAAGCGAGTTTTGAAGTTCTGAAGATGCAGAGTATTTATAAGAAGCTCAAAGTGGGTACCTCAGGGCTCAACTGCAGCACAAGTGCGTGCATCAGGGCTGAGGGAGGGTTTAGTTTTTTTGGCAGGCGTCTCTAAATGAAAGATATTGGAAGTATTTTTGCAAGCAGGCAAAGACACAATCACACAGTTTATGAATTTAAACATGAATGCTAAAGCACCCAAACTGGCTACATTATTGCTTGTAGCATCTGTAAAATGGCTCTCTTATTGAAAGACATAATGAACACTGAGAGACAAGTTAATAAGCAATTTTACTCTTTATAGTATTGTTCAAGCCCCGTATCCTCTAGAGGGCACCACATAAATTAATAGGAAGCCAGAACTGTTTTATACGTAGCAAAGATTCCCTTTATGCTTAAAAAGAAAAAAAATCAAAAAACTAAGAGGATAGTATGAAACCATAATCAAACCCTAATCTGATCATTAGTACAATGCAATTTGTTCCTTAAATTTATAACAAGTGTGTTGCTAAATATGAAAGCTTATTTGACTACAAAGCTAGAGAAAATTTGACTAGTTTCTACATTAACAGTAAAAAACGTCACTTTTATAGGTTCACTGCATAACTAAGTAGATAAGATGCAATGAAGCAAATTACTATCTGCAAGTCCATCAGTTTGAAATTTAGTATAAATACCTAGTTTAAATCTATGCGCTCAAAAGAATCACTAAAAAAAGAAAGAAAAAAAGCAGCTTGTGACAAAATAGCTTCATTAAGACTTGATAAATCAAGAGACAAAAACCAGAAACATCTCAAAACTGATTACAGAATTTCCCATGTATCCTGGTTTCACTGGTACACAAAAGTAAAAGTTGTTGTTTATGAAGAAATGACTGAAACACCAATCTTGAATGTGGTCATGACAGATAAAAAAATACAGTCTCCTTTCTCTGAATTGCTTAGTATTAATTTTAACAATCAAAAGCAAAATATTTACTCCTGTTAAACCTTCAAAGACCAGAGACCAACAGTCTGTGTATGTGCATCTGTGTTGGGGAAATGCTTTGCTAATATCTCTACTACTAGATAACTTTTAGTTTTGATTTTAAACATTTGATTTAAAAACATTAGATTAGCTACACTAGCACTTGAGAGATTCAGTAAGTTCAAAGTCTCCAGTAAATTTGGAACTCAGATCAAATAGCCAGAGCAGAGTTTTCTTGCTCCTGCGGGCATTTGTTGTATAAGGATTCTTAAAATGAGTTTTAAAAATCGAGATGCTACTTCCCCCCTGCCCCAGAAACCTGTTCCAACCCTTCTCTATACACATTCACTTTAAGATCACAAGGGATCCAAGTTCACATGTAACAATTCCCTTCTGTTCCAAGAGTTTTTAAAAGTGGGGTTTTATTACCTACTACTTTGGCAGCTTTAACACAATGGCTTTAAGGTGCAGACTCTACACTAAATTCCCAGCACTCTTTTGTGGGTTCAGTTCAGAGCTTTAAGAGGTAGCAGAGTACTTTTTCCACTAAGCAGTCTAAAGCCCACGTCTGAAGAAGCTGATCTGCCTTGCAACCCCAGCTCAACAAATGCACAGCACGTTTCTGGAGGTTTTTGTTCCACTCTAGAAAAAAAGAGATCGTTATGTGGACAGCCAGAGTACCAATAGTTAATGCTTTTAACTGTCCCAACCTACCCATGCTGTACAATTTAGGAACTGATCAGTATGTGACAACCTCTTATTTGGTACCTGTACTTAAGCTGAACTTTTAAGGGAACACGTTCAAAAAGGATTTTAATTTTTCCCCAATGTATTACTGAGTTCAATGTCCCTTTAAAAGGAAAAGGTTTCTCTAAAGGGGTAGGGGAAATATTCCCAGAAGTTCACCTTAGCCTGGAGCAGATAGTCTCATTAGTCCCCCTCTACAGGGAATGAGGGAAAGGTACTACTATGGGAAATAGGTGCTCTGAATCACCCCAGAGGAGCCTTTTCTGTCTATTTACTATTAAGAGCCCAGGGAAACTAAACTTGCTGATTAAACTTGGCTCCTGCAAAGTAGCCCTATTTATTGGCATATGCTCTGCAGATAAACTAACCTGGTGCAGCTTATCAGTACTTTGCTATGAGTTATTCCTCAAATACTTCTGAGGATGTAGGTCCACAAGCAAACAAGACAACAGAAAATCGGGTGACAGTGTGCTGTCTCTAACAAGTGGCAACAGGTTAGCCTGCATCCCACCCAGGACACCAAGTTAAGCTAAATGAGCAGAGTGGATTGGAGCTTACTAGACACACAGTTTTTAAGCATGGGGAAGATAGTTGGTCATCTTGGTCCATCTGCTAACAGCTGAATGGCAACATTCATAAAAGCTGGAGAGCCACAAATGCAATCCCTTTGCAAACAAAGCGAAGATGAGTGAAACACTCTTCACTGACAGAGTTCAAACCCTGCACTGAAGATGGATGAAAACCATGCATGTGGTTTCAGGCCAATATACGTGGCCACCACCGTGCTGCTAGGAGGAGGAGGAGACCACCGTCTCCCCCGGAGCACAGTGCTCTGGGAATCACTGAGGGATTTACTCTCTTCTGCATGAGAGCACAGGACACCAGTATTGGCATTAGAAACCTCGCAGCCACTGGCACAATCTAGTTACGTGTGCTTTCTGATTCAGATTTTAATTTTGTCTCCATATTTCAGTATTTGTTCCGTCATCCTCCACATATACTCAAGCCTTGCAGCCCTCAAGCACTGCTTATGCAACAGCAGCTACGTAGGAAGGACTGAACACATTTTCCAAGTTTTCTGGTGAATGGAAGAAGGATGTGACCTACCTCAGATAGTCTCTGCGACAAAGGATAAGGTTGGCTTTGGTGTACAAGGTAGAGCCCACCTCCCCCAGGCGACAGTCACAGCAGGCACATTTCAGGCAGTCCTCATGCCAATATTTGTCCAGGGCCTTTAGAAGATATCGGTCTTTAATCTTACGGTTGCAGCCAGCACAACCTTTCGGCTTGGTGTCTGGCTGGACTGAGAGCATTTGTATACCTGAAATACAATAAGACAAGAGTGAAAACAGATATTCTCTGAAGTAGAAAAACTCTTGCCCTTTTCTTCCTCCATCTCGCTGCTCCCCCTACACCAAGTTCATTTAAAAGGCAATGGCATAGATAGGATAAAATAACCTAGATAGTCCACAGCAAGCTGAAAACAATGCTAAGATAAATTTGAGAGCAGAAACTTCCATTACTCTAAGTTCCACAGCTTCTTTTTAACACCTCATTTACCTGGTCTCTTTGCTGAAAAGAAATAAGATTGCACAAATTAAAATGAAATATTAAACAAGTTTAGTTGAAAAGTCATCCACTTTCAGTCAAAGTTTCCAATATGTAGCAACACAAAATTTAAATAAACAGCAAACACAACTAAATCCACATATTTGGACTTATTTTCACTATCTTTATAAATATAAAAGTACTCCAGATTCTAAAGAAGAAAAGACTGAAGCTTTTAGAGGCATAGGGACAGAGTTTTGGCGATGTTTGACATAGAAATTTTGGTGCTGGTGGTGGGATTTTTACTTTTTTAAGATTGCAATTGTCATTAGACACATTAAGGAAGTGATGAAATTTCCGGACCTTGTATTTACAACTTGCAGTGTAAAGACCTTCTGAAAAATCTGATTTTAAATAATCTGCATGAAGTCAGAGAGTTTCTAGTTTGTCAAGAAAAAAAATTTAAAAATAATTAAAAAATCAACAAAACCAACCAAACAAAAAACCCCAAACAAGTGAAAGAACAAAAACAAACAAACAAACAAAAAAAAGGAAGCAAAAAAACCACTGTCCCACTTTCCAATCCCAATTTTAGCCAGCAGCTGGTTTGGGACAAGGAGTACAGTAGTGTCCATTAAGTATATACATACATCTTTGGATGTATCAGCAGAGAGCATTTAAAAAACAATTCAAACCCTTGAAACACTGTTTAATAGACAGAACTGGTAAAAGTGGAACACAGTAGAGTGATGTTACTCAGAGCAACACAGCCAGCTTCCAGAGATCTATTCAAAAATCAATTGCCCTCAGTTTTACAGCAAATGGGGAGAGGTCACTGCCCCAAAGTGCTTACAGACTGGTCTTTCCTGGTTAGTTGCATGAACTGCTATCCCATCACACTCAGAGCAATTCTCTGAAAGTTACTTCTTAGAATAAGCAAAATCAAAGCGCTGTGGATATTTTATTGGACAGCAAACAGGCACCTGAGAGAGGGGAAGAAGCGACAAGCTGTTTGACTATTAGGTTATCTCACTGTTTTAAAGCCAGAGATGTTACTTAATAAAGATACTGTTCGTTAGAATGTATCTGAATATTACAATGAGAATTTGTCAAGACTGGGAAACAAATGCTGTTGCCAACAAACAAATCTTACTCCATCATTCAGGGTGTGGAACCCTGTTATCATGCAGAGGCCGGGAAAAGTCAAAGTCTCATAACAAAGAAAAGCAAATTCAAGAGCTCCTCATCAAGAACACTCTACTACCTACTGTTAAGAAAGCTTTACAGTCCCAGCTTCTATCGGCAGATTTGGCTGGTGCTGCAACACACCACTACAGACAGGCAGGCTCAGGGAGCTAGAACATGAACAACTTGGGGTTTGGGTTTTGTTTTGTTTGCTTGCTGTTTTAAAAGCTCTCCAAGGAAAAAACATGAAAGGCGGTGTAACCTTTGTAGCAATGGTAGAGTGTGCCTTTATGGATATTAATGCTACAAAGACAAGAGGCTAAATGCTGTGCCAGCTGAGGCATCCCAGGGATCTCCATACAGGTGTGCACAGAACACATGGAATCTATGTCTTTAATGTAGACTCTACAGCCACTTAAGTGAATTTCCAGTGTTCCCAAGCTGAACTCCTGAGTTCCACCTGCAAAGCTGATCACTGAATTAAAAACAGCGATTCTTATTGCAACATGTGAGCACAGCAGCCTCACTCCCCTCTTTGCAGTACTGTCTATTACACACCTTGGAGTGACACACTGATCTGTTGAATTCACTGTTCAGTTGTGTCACACGGTTCTGTGAGTGGGCACCCGAAGTACCGTGGCAGTACTGCTGCATAACATCTAAAGCTCGTGACAAAAGTGTAAGGTCTGTATTCCTCTATCAAGAAGCATAAAAATGGTCATTGCTGCCTTCCCCCTACTTCCCAGTTGATGCTGCTGTCATAGCTCCTACACCACTTACAGACTCCCAAAATCTGTTTTTCATTTACAAGGCGGGGAGCGGGAGGATGAGATCCAGCGACCTGCACAGGACTCCACAGAGAGTCTGTGGCAAATCTGGGAACAAGAACACACCTCTCCTCTTGAGAAAACACCATGAAACAAGGGGTGAGTCTTTACTGTATTTTCAGGTGACAACTGACTTCCCTTAATCCAGGATACATACATAATGCAACAAAATAGCATGACTACAAATGACTAAAAGCAGTGAAAACATCAGAGATTTTTGGTATGGACTGTAAAGAGAAATCTTGCCTAAACTCTAATATCATCACCTGGTCGAAAAGCCTTAATCTGTAGTGTTGCTTATCACAGTAGAGTGTATCCACAACAACAGGCTTATCCTTAGCCCCTCTCTTTGGCCATGTAAAGGAAAAATGCATAAAATCGGTCACAATTTGTATAAATTTTTGGAACTCTGTAAAAAAGTTCAGAAGCATGAAGGGCTGTTCTAGGACTTTAATCTTTAGCTCGAGGGAAAGCAGAATAAACTAGGAGCTAACACAGTTAAAGGCTTTAACGAAAAAAATCTTTAATGTAAAAATTTTGTTGCCTGATAAGGAAGCGGGTTAGAGAGTGGAGGCTGACAGTTTCTGATCCAGGCTGATCTACTGTCCTGCACTGTCTGAAGGGAACAAGATGTCACAGAAACACAGCCAAACAAGTGAATATCTAAACAGATTGCAGTAATCAAGCCTGATAATTCCCAAGGTATATGCTGCAAAAATGAGGTTATTGTATTACAAATAAAACTGCAGCTTGCACATGCTTTTGAGGTATTTGCTACATGAGGAAAGTAGACAGAGCCTTGTCATTCATGTTGGTCAGCTCAAACCTTTCTTGTAGAGACAGGTGGAAAGGGGCAGACACCCCATGGAAGTAACATTTGCAACCCTGTATGTCTATTTTCCTGAGGCAGAGAGAGAAGGTGGTGCTGACATCCCACTGGCAGCGTCTTCAGATTAGGGATTCAATCTGCAACAGCTTTTGGAGAGAAGGAATGCTTTTCACCTCTGATAAATCTGATCTTTTCGTACTTTACTTGCGATGAAGCTGCTTCTATTTTAATGAAAGTTAAAAAAATAAATCCCTGAACTACTGCTTCATCATAAAAAAAGTTACTCTTTTTCTGAAGTGTAGAAAGGTTCTAAACAAAACAAAGTCATGAAATGCTTGATATATCTTCAAATTTGCAAGAGTCGTTTTCTTCACACGCCATTAAAATCACTTAATTTTGATAACAGAACATTTTATTACATTTTTTTCTGTATTGTATGAAGAGATCACCTCACAGACCATCTCTCTTCCCTTTAACATCCCCATAAGATCTCCAATGCAGTTACACTTTTCAGATATGCACTCCTGTATTTTTAGCTCTCTTTTAATTTGGCAATAAGAATACCTGCGGCTTACTGTCAGCCAGCTTTTCATAGGCTGCAGTTTAAGTACTCATTTATTTTTTAGGACACAGGAAGGACCCTTTCAGAGGCTGACAGCACCCACAAAACCACCTAAACCGCTCCCCTGAAATATCTGAAATATCACGTAGCAGTAAACAGCACTGCTGCCTGCCTTCCCTCCTCTCCCCCTCCCCCAGGAAAGCAGAGCTTATGGAGCACTTTCAAGTCATCATACAAAATAAAAAAAGAAAAAAAAAAATCAAACCCAGCTTTCCCTTCAGTTCTGCAGAGTCCTACCGATGCTCTGCATCACAGAGCAGATCTGTTCTCAGAACAGAGAAATTTCAGTGCCTAGTCTGTCACTGTCAAACAAATCCTTTTTATTTCACCCCAATATGCTTTCTAGGGCTTCCTCTACGCTTCCTCCATTCCCTCTCTTCCTCCACCCCCAGTCCCCAAGATACTGCACATAAACTGCAGAGCTCTGTCAGGAATAAGACTTCCTCATCACCATCCACCTTTAGGATTTTTGAAGGGAGAACTTAACAACCCGACTTGCAGGTTTTCAGGATTTCTTTCAATCTCCCCAAATAAGTCCAATGGACTCCCATCCATCTTTATTGTTATTATCATATGTTGAAACACTGTCAATGTAAGAATGATTTCATAATAAAGAGGAAAGGTTGCTGGAAAAAGCTAAATTAGGCTCCTGAAAAAAGGCAGAGAAACAAAAATCCATTTCACTCAAATCATCACCCTTCTCAAAAGTGAGGATTTGGTAGACTGAGCTGAATTTTGTTAGTGCTTTAGAAGCATCTGTAAGCAGGATTAGTCCCTAATGGTGCTGAGTGTGACAAACAACATGCAGAACTCAGTTTCTGGTTTGTGGTACAAACAGTTTTTGGGAGGAAGAGTTAGATATCATTGCACTGGATCACTTACAAACTTTTAAAGATCACTCTTCCCCCCTTTTTCGAAGGCATGCACGCAGTTCTACCAAAGACAGTGGTGCATACAGCAAGAGAGCGAAAACTTGCCTCTACTTGGAAAATAAGAAAATCAGTTTGCAGCAAATTAAGTATTGCTGCATCAGTCTTTAGAAGAGAACAAACCGACAGAAAACATGCAGTCAAGGAGAGAGTTAGAGGTCTAGTAGAAGATAAAAAGAATACTTTTCTGATGCTTTCCCACTTTGTAGCTTCATTCTACAAGCATTCAGAGTGCCAATAATTTAGGACAATACACACGCAGACTTAAAAGAAAAAAAGTAAAGGTTTCAGAAGCTAAGAAACATTTCAGAACTCGCATGTAGCACATCAGGAGTCGTAACTAGTTTTAGATTGGCATGTAAATTGTTCTGTGGAAAATTCTTATTGCCTCCGAGACCCTGCTATTCTGAGTTATTTGACAGTTTAAGGGAAATCATAATTAAAAAAAGAGACATAAATAATAGCCTGTGCAGTGTGGTGCACAGAAATAAGTGGAACCATTTCATTTAAACTCTGGTGAGCTTTTAATTGCCTGGATTGCATTGTGAACCAGCCTAACGGTTGATTGCCTCCATTATGCTCTCTTGTTCTGTGCCATTCATCCGCACAGTCTCAGCTTCTGTAGTTAACACAACAAAGTAACCGCAACTCCATAACACTCGGGGTTTTTTAAAAAAAATAAAAGTAAGGATTTCAATACTTTGAATATAGTCTCTTCTGTATACTTTTGAGTTAATTTTCCATGATATGTAACTAAACTTCCCCTTCTGCCCCTTCTGCTGCAGAGGAATCTGCTATTTTCTTTAATTTTTTTTTTTTTTTAATAGAAGACATGGATTGGGAAGGGGGAGATGGAAAAAGAAAAGAAAAGTGAAGAGGTTAGGCAAAAAATAAAAATGGGAATGCAGTCCCACAGCTGGGAGCAGTGATACAGATTAAAAGAATTTGGCCAACATGGCTAGTCGATTGCCAAGAGACACCAAACAAAAGATTTCTCTTCTTCTTTCCTCTTCTCTTTTTGAAAGCTAGATTGGGCCTAAAAGCTTGTTTCTCTCTGTTCACTGGCCCAGAGCATCCCTGCAGGCTGTAGCCCCCTAAGGGACAGCACAGCAAATAGATGTACCCAGATCTCAGGGACCGGAGCTGCTCAGCTATGTTCCTACCCCTGGCGTGTCCCCCCATCTCGCTCCCCCAGCCGCCCCCCCCCCCTCCTTTTTTTTAGAGCAGTGGTGCTGGGAACCAATTTGATTCCCTTTTTCTCCAATGCAGCTGCAAGGCTCAGAGATACTGACATTTTTCCACTCTTATCAGTTTAATTACAGTTACCATGGCAGCAAAGTGCTAGTGCTTGGCAAAGGCCAACAAGAGATTTGCAAGACTGAGTTCAATTTTGATGCAGCTCACATGCAAAATAAAAAAATAAATAAGAAACATACACTCCACAACAAAGAATCCCTTTTTGGAGTTAGACGCTCAAGCCTTTTATGCCAATTCCTTCCCGAGCATCACAAGGATGGGGAGAGGGAGGTGTCGGCGAAAGCACGTCCCGGTGTTTGTTGCACAGAGCAAAACGAATTGGTTTAAAGAGCGGTCCTACAGAGCTGTCCTAGGAAGCGGTATTTTGGGTCTCTTCAGCGCACACGCCGACAGAGCCGCTCGCTACGGCAGCGCAGTGAGGATGGACGCGGACGGAGGACCCCCCGCCTCCCCCGGGGAGAGCACCCGCTGCGCTCGCTGCGCGCCAGCGCCGGGGACCGCCGCCTTACCAAAACTTTTCTCCTTTTTCTGCATGAGTTGATTTACGGGCGCCTGGAGAGCTCCTTCTCATTGAAGCACCAAATCCCGGCAAAAGTAGCAAGTGCTTCCCCGGCTCGGGTCAAGTGAGCGGGAGCGCNACGGCGATGGCGAGCGACAAAGCCACATGCTCCCCTAACTCTGCCCGTAAGCCTATAATCCCAGCGGTCTCTTAGCTTTGTTGTAACAAATGGGTTTGATTAAACTGTCACATGCGGCGTTCGCATACCGTATCGCGCTCGGTGCGAAGGGAGAGCGGGGCGGGGGGGGGGAAAAAAGAGAGGGAAAAAAAGAGGAATGCTCGCAGACAGAAGTCTGCTTCATAACGCCAGCCTGGCTGCCCGTTCCCTCCCTCTGGTCCGGGAGGCGGAGGATGCGTGAGCACGGACCCCGCGGCCGGAGCGCGTCCCCACTGCCCCCGGCCCGCTCTGCGCCCCCGGGGGCTCCCCGCCCCGCTCCTGCCTCCGCTCTGCTCAAAGGGTTAACCCTGCACCGAACCAGTTGCAAATTAAACTGCTGTACGGGGAGGCTTGTGGATTAAAGCCGGGGAGTGGGAAATTAACCGACTCCCTTGATAATTGAGAGCACGTTTCGAGAAGCTCTGGAAGAAGCAAGAATAATAATAACAATAATAACGGGGGGCGGGGGGCTGCAATTCATTGTTAACTTTGACTGCTATTTCTCGAGACATACGGTCGGATGGGTTTCGCTCAGCATCCTCCGCTTGCATGTATTTCATGTCTCATCATAAAAATAATGAAGCCTCACATGATTTAAACAAAACAGTCTCAGCAGAGCTGCAGCTTGAGTGAAAGTTGCAGTGCAGAGATGTGTGTGTGTGTATTGCAGCCCCGGCTTATGACTCAGAGAGAGCGGGAGAGAGAGAGAGAGAGTGAGTGAAGCAGACACACATACACAAATGACCCAAAGCTTATGTACACAGTTGCCTCACTTACCTTCTCAATTAAGCGATACAGGGGAGGCAGTTCAATAAGCACAGTGGCTGCTTTGTAGCTCTTCTCCTTGGAAAAGGTCAAAAAGAAGCATTGTTTGGGGAAAAAAATAAAGAGGGGGTGGGAGAGATGGGGAGGGAGATCGCTATTCTTTAAGTTAAAATAATGAGGTCCTCAAGGATCCGCCAAGTAATTGTGTTGACCGCATCCGAGCTACAGGTGTCCTCCTTTTAGTATCTTGCAGTCCAAGGCTGTCTGTCTCCGTCCTGGCTGAAGACAACTTACCTAAAGCAGCGTGTGAGGAGCCGAGTTGAATGAAGTCAGGGCTTTATCAGCTGCAAAATGCAATCCCTTACCAGCCAGACATAATACAGCAAAAGAAAAGGTCACTCAGTTATTACTGAGCCAGCAGAGCCCAGGCAGCTCTTGTGGAAGACCACAGAGAAGCAGCTCCCTTCCGATTTAAGGCTATTTACCTCTCTCC
>VYXB01003816.1:889082-919909 GCA_013397135.1 Pachyramphus minor
TCAGCTAAAAAAAAAACAACCTGCAGACCCTTCGGAGTTGATGATGTGCCTAATCCTTCAACTTCAAGTGGACTTGCTTGTGGAAGCCAGGGTGACAGCTCAGCCCTAGCGCTTGACGACCGAGTGACATCACTGGGATTTTGAGTTGTGAAAGTGCTATTGTAGCAGCTGTATTGATTTTGGGGTCCAATCCTACTTGTCCTGAGGTAAGCGATCCTCCTTCACCCAGCGCTCACAGTGAGGTCAGTGGGACTGGTTGTCCAAATGAGAATTACTCACACGAGCAAGGGTTGCAATGTGGCAACATTAAATCAATACAGCAGCGGCATTTCTCACTCTGGCTACAGAGCCAATGGATTTTACACACCTCTCACCCTTACTCTTCCAAGTAAGGCTTAAGGAAGGGACTACTTACAGAAATAAACAGTTGTGGAAGCAAGGGGTTTTTTTTAAGTCATGTATCTTGCACCCATGTAAAACTAGTTCTTATGCTTGTAACAGATTATACAGAACACTGAGTGATAAATAGAGTCATGTATCTTGTAACAGACTTGAGACTGTGGCACGGTCATCACTGAAGTGCATTGTCAGAAGTAGAGCAGGATTGTTCAGAGGTTGAAGAATTAAAATAAAAAAAAAAAAGAAAAGATAGTCCATTCCAGAAGCACATTTTGAAACAAAGGTGTGATGGAGGTATTTTTCAGTGATGTTTTTTCTGAAGTTTAGAACATTTATTTAAATAATATTCTAAATTTATCTAAGAAAGGAGAATGTACATTTTGTAATTTTTTCATTGACCTTCCATTAGCTGTTTCAAGTATTTTTCTAACACAGAAGATAAAACCTCCTGGAAATTCAGGTATTCTGTGTCCAAAGCTCAATTAAGAAGACTCCAACAGAAGTGAGAACCATCAGTTTTGGTTTTTGTTTCCTTTCCATTTTGAATTTAGTAATATTCTTGGCTCTTGTAATGAGAACTTAGCAAATAGGTGTCCATTTTTACACTGAAATCCTTTGTCTTTGCTATTAAGCAGTAAACACTAACTTTAGCACTACCCCCTTATAGGGTGTTTGGCAAATACATTATGACCCTTTTCAAAGCTTGGGTCAAGGGAACAACTCACATGAAGTCCCACTGAAATCACTGGGACTTTGTGCAATGGATTGAGCTATGTGTTGGATGATGGCCATATCGGAAATGCACAAACTCAAGGCACCCTGACAAATAGAATTCAAAAACATCTCAGATTGTGCTGATCATAAAAAATATATCACAAAGATCACCCTCAAAATACTACTAGCGTTAGAGAAACTAATTTCTTTACCAATGATAATTTTATGACATTGCACCCAATAGAGATTTTATTCAGCTCCTAAAAGGTTAAAATTTAGGTAGAGAAAAGAAGAAGGGAAAGAGTAAAAAGCCCATCTGGCCTTAAAAAAAAAAAAGTGTACCAATTTTTAACCCAGATTTGAAAACTGCCAAGTTATAATAAACACCTGGAAACCTGGGTTTATAATGGAAACTGCAAGTGACCCCTGATTGCAACAGAGCCTGGACAATAACAATTTACAGAGCAGCTGAAAGCCATTCATAACCAACTGAATAAACTGACTCTAAAGTAGGAGAAGCAACAGCATCAGTGAGAATGTGGTTCAAAGATTAACGTAACAACTGGCAAGATTTTCATAGGAAAAAAATTAAAGCACTGCCAGTTTTCTAAATGGCTTTTTTGGGCATATTGCCATCTCCTGCCACTCCCCCCTTCCCTCCCTTTGAGGGTATCAAAATACAGTCAGATTGTTCTTTCTAAGGCTAGATTCTACAAACTACAGTTTCAATCTCAACAAAGTAATCACTGTGATGGTACGAGGGTCTCACCTATATAGACAGGCATAGTCTAGGGACTGGCATCAAATTTCTCTTTCACAATTATTGTATCCTTTGTCTTGCTGTGCATTCTCTGTACACTCTTTGAAAAAAAAACAAACCCCAAACAAAAGGACATCCATAAATAAAAAAATGATCACTTATGTTCAAACCCTCCCTGTCAAGTCCTAAACAGGAGACACCACATGTGAGGAGAAAAAGTAGGGAACTTATAATGCAATGTGGCTTATTGTCTCTACAGAAGCAACTCGGGACAAAGTTTGCCAAAGTACTTCAGAGGTTTAGGAATTAATCCTATTTTCAAAGGTCAGTTAGGAAATAATGGGTCCGTCCATCCACTTGCAATGATATGTAGGCTCTGGAGGTCAATGGGAATATACAAAGAATGTGGACTTAAAAGGCTCTGTAAGTCTCTATGGGATCCGAGTCAGTTTGTCACTTTTTTCCAAGGTTTGGCTTACTATTACAGAAGGCCATTTCCAACCTGCATTTCTTTTAATTGCTGAAGTAATGGCTACATACTCAACTATCCACATCACCTTTAACTACATTTCACCTTCAGCAGCCTCCTTCCCAACAAACATTACAAATTTCTGCCTTTTTTTTTTTTTCATCTCCCCAAGTTTTCTGAATCCTACCAACACATGGAGTTCACAGCTCTGAATTAAGCAGGCAATGAATCCTTCTCCTTCAGTAATTTCAGGCTCTCTTCTGTTCAGGATCAAGATCTGCAAGTTTCATAGACTCCTTAGCTGAGAAAATTTAGCTACTAATGCCAAGCTTCAAAATTTTACTACACACACAAAAGCCACAAGCTGGAACACAGTTGCTAAAATGTAGGACTCTGACAGACAAAAGGGGTATTTGAGGAACTCCTTGGTGCCCAAGGTGCTGGGGTTTGGGAAACCATGTCTGCAGGAGGCTGAGCAGAAAGTCCCTTGAGGACTTGCTAGGAGTACTTCAACTCACACCTCCACTTGCTCCCTCTGCAGAAAGGAAAGAGTGGGGGATTACTTAACTGTAAAGACAGATGGGGGCCAAATATAAGGGTTATGTCACTTTTATAAAATATCCTCTCAGGGGACTGACTGTCTTGGCACCATCTTTAGCGATATAATACCACCTACTGAATAGCCACTAGTGCAGCCTGGAGCTCCCAAGCTTTTCCTAGGGGATTCACAGTTAAGTACTGATCCAAGTCTGACCCTGCCTAACATACGAGTTATGAGAAGATCAGAGCCCTAGAAACTGGGATGGCTCTAGGCTATTTGCCAATAATTAGCTATATTTATTGATTAATTTATGAAAATTATCATTTTTGTGGGCACCTGGTACCCTAGTAGAGAAATAGCTATGCCTAATTTTCATCATATAGTTGGGGGGGGTCTCTATGACAACAGCTTTGAAAAGTATCCTATGCATCACCGTGCATGATTTCTCCCATGGACTAAGACACTTCATGAACAGTCAACAAGACTCTTGGGAAAGAGAATATGAAGAGTAGCAGAGTAAAGAGATCAGAATGAGAAAATCCCAAGCTAACAATTAAGAACGAACAGGATTTTTATACAAGATTGATGTATACCCTAGTAAAATGTGCTGTAGCATAGTTCTAAAGTAAGGACACACACCAGTAGATCAAACAAGGAACAAGGTCTCATTCAGCTATGAAACATCCAATTTCTTCAGTTTTAGGCCTTATATAAGGTGGCACCTTGAAACTCCAGAATTAATACAAAACCATGTTTTGTTTTCTTCCTCCCTGTGTGCTTACCTGAGTATGCAAGTCATTCATGAAGAAAGATCAATTCAGTACTTCAAAATGCTTGTGAGGGAGAGGGATTCATCCCATCTCAGAAAGAGAAAGCTAAACCACTGCCAGTGCAGCTTTCAACAAAGCCTATCCACTTTGGGCAGCTAATATTTCACAATTCCCTTTTTAAACGTTTGGTATCTCATGATTCTTTAAATGCTGAAAGCGTAGTTCCTATTCATTTCAGGTGGGAGTATTTGGCACCTTTGCCAACCTGACCCCAGGTGCCTTGCATTAGGAATTCACAAACAAAGAGCACACAGTTAGTAAGTGTAAAAGGGAATAAAAGAGATAGAATGAATCCTATTTATTTTTCAACTACAAAAATCGGATGCTTTGACCAGAAAGCTATTCTTGTTTTTCCTTCTGTGATACCTTATGTTAATTGCTTTATATCTCTCATAAAGTATAAGGTATAGGTCCCATAGATGCTAGCCTTTTCAGCAATATAGTTATTTTCCCAAGGTAGTATTTCTCTTGCAGTAAATGAGACAGGTGATTGTGTTATGAAAAGCTAAAAGTAGTATCATGATTTGTATTTGTAAGGGAAGTAAATTGAAGTTGCATGTAAATGCAATAGTGCTGGTATTTCTTGTGTGAAATACCAGTAGACCTGGCTTTTCATCACAAATATTTTTAATGTAGCTCCTCATTTGGGAAAAAAAAATAATCTAAAATAATGAATCACATGGACTTTAAGATTGTTTAAAGCAACCTCAAGTCTCTGGACCATAGACCAGAACTATGTTAGTGCCTCTGGCAGTGATACAGTCAGCAACGTGATGCCCACTTTCCTAATAGTTCCACTTGTTGGAAACAACATGAGACTCCTAAATTTTGCTTGTACCATTGTCTTCCTTGCATTTTCTCTTATGTAGCACTTTCCCACTCCTCTGACTACTGTCCTCCTCCACCTTAGCTCACCTAGCTGTTTCTTGGTGCTGAGTTGCAACTTTAATTTTATGTCCCGCAGCCCTGTTCTCCATTTTATTTTATTTTCTCCCCCTGAAAGACTGAGCTAAGGGGCACAGAAGAGCTTTGAAGCCCCTCCTGTAAGAGTTTCCAGGCTGTCTGGGCGGGGGATAGGTGAGAAACACCAAGAGTTTGCTCTCAGGCCATGGGCATGGCCACAGGGCAACCCAGGCAGACAGGAGGAGGAAGAACAGGGAAAGGATTAGAGCATTTAAGTGGCAGCTGAATCTTGGGAAAATATAAAAGTTAAGCTCTGAAGTCTCTACTGATGCATATGAACCAGAATCCCTGGGAGGCTCTTAACTTTGCCAAATTTGGGCAGCTTTTCACAGGGATATAAGAACTCATATCCCTAGCATGAGGGTGATTTTTTATGTGACCTTTTACATCCCACTCAAAAGAGGGAGACAGCAGAGATTTGCAGTGAGGATTTTTTATTTCTTTTTTTTAACAATGGACAAAACAACATGTTTTTCTCCCTGTTCTTTGTTCTCAGAAATAGCTAAGCAGTTTTAACTGAAAGTTGGAAAACAAAAGGGGAGGAAGGGAAGCCCGAGGCAGACTTCTGCTGTAGAAAATTTCAGTGCAGATTCTGAGAGTCTGGCAAAACTAGAAACAACTCAAACCAGAAGTTTAAAATAGAATGCACTAGGTATCTTTAAATTATAGACACCCAGAAAGTGGTGTGTAGTGCTGTGGCTGTTTCATTGTTCACAGCCCTGAATTGGTGATCTTAAGTAAGTGTCTTGACTTCTTAGGAGATCTGCTACATTCATAGCATTTTTTTCACTTTGAAAGTGAATCTGCTAACTAAGACACTTAGATAATAATTCATGTGTCAATTTTAGGCACACAATATTAAATAAACCCCAAAAAACTGGGGCTATGCACATTTAGGTTAAGAGCCAAGATGGGGAGCAGTCTTTCTGCTGAACCTCCACCTCTGTCACTTTTAGCAACCCTGTAGATATTTGCAAGACCTCCAGTCTGCTACTGTCCACACCCTTGAGCGACATGAGAGGGTTCTGTGTTTTGTACTTACCGTCAGAGTCCATTTTTGTGGGCACAGGAGCGGGACTGGGCACTCCACTGGGACTGTGCCCCTGCAACTGAATTTCAGAGGGTTTGTCTCTATTCAAACTTCTGAAGCTGTACATCTCCAGCTCCCATGGCATGTTATATCACAGAAATCTTCAGAAACCTGGAGTTCACTGTCAGTCACATGTGAAGTTTGTGAAGCTACTCTGGAATTTTAAATACCTTTTGCTTGGGAACAAATGGGCCAAGTAAAGCTGCAGAGTGATAATCAGAATAAGGTCACCGTATAAAGATCTTCTTGGAACATGAAATTTTAAGGAGAGCCTGTAGGTGTTTGTTTGAACAAGAGTTTCAGAGTAAGAGGTGGACAAAGTGTGGATTAAGGCCTACATAAGGAAAAGGCTGTAATTCTAATATTAATTAGTCTCTGCATAATTAAATATTTCTCATTTTGAACAGTGGCTGTGAGCTCCCTCTGTCCTTGGTAAAGTTTGAAGTCTAATTTTATGGCTTTGACTCTTCTCTGGTGCACTGTAGTACAAGTATATATTTAGCTATTAAGCAGATTTCTTTTTTTTTTTTTTTTTAAACTTTTCTCAATGTAAACAGCTCTGAAAGTTACTTTGCTCATTGCAGGATGTTGGACGATGATTAGAGAAACCATGCTTTTCATCACTAAAATATATGAGAGCAAAGAGTTGAAAACACTAGGAAACGTCCACTTTTTTAGACTTTGATGTTTGGTATCTTGGCAGTCTGATACTAGTTTTATGTCTTTTGTTAATAACAAAATTGGATTATTTCCAGAAGTTTATGAAAGCTGATACATTTTCAATTGTCTAGACTTCTTTACACAACCTTAGATTGCATTCTGACTATGAAAGGTGGATTTTATATTAGTCAACTATGCCACACCTAGGTACAAAAGATGTATAGCCAGATTAACTTGTTGAATCTAAGGTAGATTGACCTGTATATTGTAATCTGAGGTTTGCACACATTTTTATTTGCTGTCATACACAAATCAGTTAGTACAAGTGACACAAAGTCCAGTGACATGCAATTTTTTCTCCTCATTTCATGTGATCTTAGTGAGTGTTTGAAACAAGTGGGTGGAAGGTGATAGTGAGGATTCAGCCCAGGCAGGAGTGACAGTGGTGAGAGTAAGCTGAGAGAAAGAAACAGGCAAGCTCTCAACATGGAAGGTGTGTTGAGAAATAACACAGAATCAGGGGGTTCAAGCTGGGACTTGGACTAATTTTATTCTGGACGTCACAAAATGCCTTGGAGAGGTCATTAAATATGCTTCTCACAGGGTGGGGATTTGAACATTGTACCAACTTCCTTGGATCCTAAGAACACTGAAAAAAATCTGACCCAGTGCCTGTCTCAAGCCAAAAGGTGTTCTTCAGTCTTTCATAGCTAAAAGACGGCAGCTAAGACCTATCTGCACCTTTTCCTTTTTTGAGGCTTGGATGTGTGCAAAATGTGTATGAACTACACCTTAAAATGATTCAGACACTGATTCTAGTGCAGACTGTGACTACCTGTCTGTAGGATGTTATACCTCTGCTCTTTGCTGTTCAAAACTGAGTGAAAGTTATTGAAAATTATCTCAGCTGGTCCTTTTAACAGGCTATTTTTTAGGTATCTATGTATTACCATACATATCATCTGCAGAGATGCATAAATGATCGAGCTTCTCACTTAATAGAAAGGAATGGTGATAGGGGGTTTCCATGAAGATTCTTTGATTTCAGAATTTATTCTCCCTGAGGTCCAAAATAGCCCAAATTTAACTTTCAGAACATGCTGCAGAGCTATTTTTTGCTGAGCTTTTGCTGAGGGTTGAAGAGCATGAGGCAGGCTGGGAATTTTTTTGTGATTCTGGGTTGATTTGATTTATGTGGGCAGGGAGTTATTTGGACTGAGCAAGTAATTTTGTTTGTTATGAATATTTTTAATTAGTTATAAGCCCTCAAAACTTTGGGATAAAGACATTTTGTTTATACTTGGGAGAAAAATGAATGAACTAGATTATATATTTAAGCCTTTTTTGTAATGATTTACTCTTCCTTGTAATTGTGTGTAGTGAACAGATTATCTTTTATTTTATGATTCAGTTTTCCTTTAAGTGCTTCTTCCCCTTTGCTGCCACATCAGAGGGAATCTGTTGAATTTAATTGGGCTCTCCTTAGGCTCATGATCTCTCTTGCCAGGTCAGTTTTATGAAATTCCTCTTACCTTTTTGGAAATATGAAATGATTTGTGGCTTTGCCTGAAATATGTCTGATCAGCCCTTCCAAATTCTGAGGTCTAGTCCTTGGCACAACAGTCTTGTAGTGCTTAAGAGACCCATCCCTTGGCAGGGCAGCTGGAAAGATGGAAACCTTGTATCCTAAGAGATGTGGCACACTGTGTGGAATGCCACATTCCCCAGATATTTCAGATTTGAGAAATACTGCTTAGTGGAAAATAATCTCCAAGTGATCACTGTTCAGATCTGACACTTTTTTTTTTAAATAGAAGGATGCACCAATGAGTAGAATATATGAATATGATGCTGTCCATCCACCTCTTTTTGCCAATGTGAGAGTGTTTCCTACCAAGCACAATTCAGCACTGTTTGGTTTAATGAATAGATGATATATCTGCTATGAATAAGTCTTATTGTCTCTTCCCTTTCCTCCATACGGACAGCTTTTTTGCTTCTGCTCATCCCACTTAAACCATTTAAATCAAAACAAATATGAAAATATTTTCCTTTAATTAGTATTTCTATTTAGCTTGCACATCTTTCCCCTTTCAGTTGTCAGTAATGTGTATAAAGATGGAAACAGAATAAAATATAATATTTGGGCTCATATGTTGAGTTGTGCGATAGAGACTTTGCTAGAAGTGACTAACAACAGTCTGGTGAAGTGGGTGTACACAGCATCCAAACCATAGGTGCTCATTTTCATGTTTGTCCATGTGGGTGGGCTTTCTGGAAGCAACTAAATGACTTAGGAATTCCAGAATGATTTAGGAACTCCTAAATTGGCCCTTTTTCTTTTTTTTTTCTGATTTTCCCACCCCACCCCTCATACAGGCTGAATCCAAACCTCAAACGTTTGCATCCTTAAGCACTGGTAGCAGGGTGAGAAATTCAGATTGCTGCTTTGTCAGTTCAACCATTACAGAAATTTAATGTACTTTTGAATTATATCTATATTTGATATGTGACCTCAAACATTTAGGGCTTCTTTTTTTGTTTCTACTTATTCTGTTCCTGGATTAGTTTTATTTCACCTTTGCAGATTTCTGTGACTCAAATATAAAAAGTCCCACAAATTGTCTGTGTCTGTGTAAGAAAAAAAAAAAAAGAGGCACAGGGTGGTTAAATCAAAGAGAACTAATTTGCAGAGAATCACATAAGGAAATTTATTTAGGTAAGCTGGTAAGATTTTACAAGTAAACTTCCCAAGAACTCTTAGGCTCTGTCCTTCAGTATGAAATACTTGTGTTTTAGGAAGCAGTTTAAAGAGATACTGCTTTTTTGGGGAGGAGGGTAGTGGTAGAGGAAGAGAATATGAGAAATCCAAAAAATAATGAATTTAGAGTGTGAGCTTATTCAGAAAAGAGTAATTTTCAGTTCCATCATGCTAAATTATACTGTGTGACACTGGAGAGCAGCTTCTGTCGTTTTCTGTGGATGGGTTGTACATAAAGTTGAGGAAAGGCTTCAGAGTCTAAAATGATGCCTCTTCAGATCAAAACTTGCTATAGGGTCAAGTCTTCTTCCCTGTGATTCCCTGAGAATTTGGGAACTGTGGCTTTTACTGCATCCACAGAGGCAGGCTGGACCAGAGCTGAGGCCAGCCAGAGCTCAAATATTTGAGTTTCAGCTAGTAGAGGGTTGTTTATATTTGTGAGACTTTTTTGTTGTTGTTGTTTTGTTTGCTTTTTTCTCCCCTTGGCCATTTCCTAAATGTTGCTGGATATTATAGAACCTGGATATAATCATGAGGAGAACTTATTTTGGATTACTTCTCATAAAACCTCCCAAAATATAAATGTGTGAATAAATACACCATTACATTATGAGACACCTGTGGAAAGAATGTAAATATATGAATTCATGCATATCATGTAAAACTTAATCTGAAATTAGGGCAGACCCTGATAATGAGAGAAATATCTTTCCCCTTCCATTGAGAATAGGAACCTGATCTGACACATTTTCTTTTTAAAAAACACCAGGTCCAATTTATTTCCTGTGACAGAAGAGAAATGCAGTCCATCAAACCTATCAGAATGAGCCCTTTTTAAGAGCACATTTAAGTAAATGTACTTCTGGATACTCTCTGAAAGTGAAATAACAAGGGTGGAGAGAAAAAAAAGGGAGGTGATGATTCTAAAAGCGTCTTATTATAGTTTTAATTTAGATGGGCTTTGGTGCTAATGATTCATTAGGTTATGCCCTTTAAATGGTCTTGTCTTGAAAATGCCAACATTTTGAAGCAGACTTGAATATATTTCTCAGACATCAGATCTTACACTTGTTATTAAGATAGGCCTTTTTTTTTTTATTTAAGAACATCTTGTAAATTATATACGCTACAGAACTTTTGCAGTTTTGCTTTCTGCCTCTGGACAGACTGGGGGAGATAGTAACACACTGAATTAATGTCTGTGTTTCATTACTTGGGTAGCGCTGTGGTGATGAGATATCTACAAGGCTTGAAAAGATGAACACGCATTATCATTTCAAGTCCCAACTTCTTATGGAACACAGAAGAAAGCAGGAAAAGACTGGCATACGCAGGACTTTGAGGGGTGTAGTGTAGGGGTTGATTAGTTACTCTTTTTTTTTTTTTTATATTTCTGGTGTTTGCATGACAGCATAAGTTAACATTTTTCTTTGTTGTCTTAATGTCAAGTATTGTAACAGTGTAAGGAAGAGGCTTGCCCCCTTGCCTTATTGTTCATATAGATTTTATATTTTTTGAAGATTTTTTTTCAGTATCACTGCAGCTCCTGGTAGCTGTGATCACAGGACACAGCTGCCCTGTGCTGAGCACTGCACAAACCCAGAACAGCTGTGGAGGTGGGCAAAGGGAAGAGAAAAGGAAAACCAGAGGGAAAACATCTGCACGTGGTAGTTTAATGTTGAAGGAAGAATTTTTTCGGGTGCCTTGTAAAGAGCTTAAAAGAAGGAAGGTAATTGGTGTGGCTTTGAGGGTGTTTGCAGAGAACTCTTTTGAAAGCTGTGATGTGCTATGACAGAAAGTATACACTGGCAGTCTGGAAATGTGAAAAGTGCCTTGTAAAGACTGACGTTGGGACCTGATGGTGAAAGAGAAATCATAGCGTAGGGGAAAACAAATATCTCATGTCTGACACAGTAGAAAGGAGGAACCAAAGAGCACAGTGAGAGAAATTACATGGGTCCATCCTAAAACAGTGGACTTGAGACAATGGACTTCACAGCAGCGTTTTGCATGAATATAAAGGGAATAAGGTTGCACAAGGTCAAGGGCAGAGGGGAAGATAGTTGCCATAACTGGGGAGTATTTGACATGAATGTACAGTAAAGTGGATCTCAGGTCTTGGAAGGAGTTTAAATGTGAGGGTTTAGAGTTCTAAATTAAAGCTGACAACCAAGTTATTGACCAGACTGATAGAATGGTCATGTTCACAGTGCTTGATTTCAAAGGGAGGTGCTGAGTCTGCGTAGCTGGTGATCCACCCACGAGAAGGAAACTGGTTCAGATTAGTTGGGAGAGAAGGGGTCTACAAAACAGAACTAGTGGATTTTTTAACTGGTCAGGTGGCCACATTTCCTTAGAGAGGAGATTACTCATAGGGAGAGATTGCCTTCACAGGAATAAACCAAAACATTCTAGGGTGAAAGGTCATCTGTATTTGATACTGCATGGAAAAAACCTGACACTGAAAAGTCAATATGTTATAAAAAATTTAAATAAAGGTTTGAATCAGACAAAATAGTCTAACAAGCTTAGACTGCTTGCTGAAAACACTTGCCATCATAATGCTCAGTTCAATAAATTCTGTAGCACTGACGGTAATTTAGGATGTGATTTCTTAAGCTGCTCTTCAGGAGTTGGCTGCCCAGACCCCCTGTGAAAGGGGAAGCTTAAATCGTATCCATAAAAAATGAGGCAGGGTAAAAAGTACAAAAATCACTTCTGCTTGCTGCTTCTTTTTTTTTTTTTTGAGTAAGCAGGACACTTCTATGAACAGGAGGGATTGAAGAGAAAAGGACACATTTATTTCAGAGGACAAATGCAAAAATGTAGTGAAGTTGTGTTGCTAAACGTTAAGAGACTAGCTGAGACTAAGTCAACTAAATCAAACTATACATGCAAAATGAAATTAAAACTTGTCATTGTAGAATTTCATGCAAAAGTCTTTTCCTGAAAGGTATTATTGAGAGTTGGGGGTGACTTTGCTGCGGTGAAGAATTATTTAAATTTAACCTTTTCTTCTGACTGTTGTTTGTACATACTCCAAATGTATTCATAGCTTCACATAGCTCTTACACATCTCTGTTTCAACATATGGACAACCTATGAACTGATGACTGAATTTGCTTTCAAGTTATTTCTATTTGCTTATAGCATAAGAGTGAATTTTTGTTGGACAGATGATCGTAAGCTTTAGAATTAAATTTGGAGTCAAAATTTTCATGATTAAAAATTCTAATTTTTCTCTGTGCTAAAATTTTGTGAGCATTTATCCTTAAAATGTCTTGTTAAAGTCTTTGTAGAAAGAGTTTATAAGGACTGGCTTTGCTGTCAAAGACATGCTAAGGAAGTTCAAACAAAAGTTTCCAAATAGATTTATCCTTTACTTGTTCATCTTCTAACCCTTAGCATGACACTTACAAATCAGAAAGTACACATGAGTTAATGTCTTTTAGTTCTCTCTTTGGTAAAATATAATATTAGGGTTGAATGCTAGCAACTGTTGGCTTTTCCTTTTAATCTCTTAATGTATATCATGCAATCCCTTTACTTTTCCTTCTCTTTTTTCTGTATTGCTTTACTTCCTTTGTACCCCCAAATCTTTTCTTCTCCCTGGTCAGTCTTGTCCTTATTTTCAGTATTATATTAGCACTGATTAAGAATAGATGCAGTGATGCTGATAAAGGCTAGGCCTTTTGGCTTGCTTCTGCAGATAATTATCCTTCTATGGACCAAATTATTTTGTACGTTGTTCCATTTAAAGAGTAAATTTTGAAACTTCTGCAGTGCTTAGGCTTTGGGAAACATATCAGGAGACCCAGTAGAGGATGGCTGTTTCAAAAGGGGGAGCAAAACTGGATTTAGTTAAATATCAAACACTATTCTGCTGATTCAAAAATGCAGTAACCTCTAAAAATACCCAAGCCACATAAAAAACATCATCTGTAGGTTCACACTGTGTTATGAGCAATCTACTTTCATTAAAGCAACAAGTTTTTTTCATTGACAATAAGCTCTCCTGAGATTAGTAGACCTCTTGCATTGTCCTGTGTTTTATTGGAGACCTTGCCATGAAATTGAGGTATCTAATATAAAACAATGAAGATGCTCCAAGGCAAGGTATGGGAGTGGTAACTTACTACCAGGGTGTTTTAGATACTTTGGTTTTACTTTAATAAACAGATACAACTGCTTTACAAACCTCAGAAAATTCATGAAATGGCCTTTGCATTTATGTTACACTATTGGAAGCTGCTTTATTTGGAACTTCAGATATAGTAGTTGCATATGCTGTATTTCTCATGATTTCCCACTATAGAATTGTGAAGAAACTAAACATCAGGAACAAAGGAGTACATTAGCACTCTCCTCCAAATAAATTGGTAGAATTCCAGCAACTTAATAACAGAAATATGATAGGGCTTCTGCTTATCAGAAGCTTATAGACGGGAGCCCCATAGGAGTGTGACAGCACCAGTGTGATCGTGGAGTTAGTGATCCAAATTGTACAAGGAATGAGAAGGGAACTTCCCATTGTCTTTTGTGCTCATCAACATGAAGTTTTTTGAAAGCATGAAGTGCTGACTTACTGTCACTGACTGCAGTGCGAATGGAGTTAGACTGCTTTTGCAAATGGAATCCATATTTTTAAATGTATTGAACAGTCCAGAATTAGTGCCATTCTGGGAGTAGTGAACACTTGGCTTCTGCATTTCCATAATGCCCCTGTCAAGTGCATGATGCAATCGAGTCACTGCTAAACAGTGTTTCCTAACATATGGCCAGTCTCGGGAGGTCGCTCAAACATTAGCAATTAGCATGTTTTGTCACAATGTTATTTTCAGAGTGTACAGTTTAATTAAAAAAGGTAGCAGTGAAACAGTCAGCTGTTTAAACATCAGAAAGATACTTCAGGATTTAAACTGGCTGAAGTTTATGATGACATGCGTTTTGACAAGTTTGGCTAAGAAATGTTTCAGAAGTGGTTAAGTTACTTAGAAATGTAAGTCCCCGTAACTTTGAATTAATTAACTATAGGGCTTTTTAAAAGTTGTCTAGCTACCAAAAATATTATTGCTTAACATAGTATTTGGGTATGTTAGTGTGATCTATCATGTTTATTTAACTTATAGAAAAATTAATCCATTATCTTGTGATATCACCAGGAGTTTATACTGCTTTCTGATCATTGAGAATTATTTGGTTCTGTGACTCAGGTACCTGATCTGGGGAAGGGAACCTGAGTATAAGAACTAGGAAACCTAAATTCATAGTTAGATAGACAAATGAGTGGTCTGAGATTTTACTTTTGGCACAAAAAATGGACTCAGAACATGCATGTCTCAACAGTACAAGGTTTAGGTCTGCACGTAAAGTTCTACTTCATCATACGTGATATATAGCCACAGATTTCTATAAATACACCTGTGCATCTACATATGTGCAGGCATTTATGAAAACAATTAGTAAAACTTTAAACATAGAAAAGAACCCTAGGAATTTTAACTTTATGGTCTTTTAGGTCTTTTTGGGGGGAGGGAGTGTTCAGGAAAGTATTCTCAGTGGACTAGGATTTCCGATATGAAATTTACCAGCAGTGTAAATAACTATTCCCAGCACAACACTAGACCTAGAATTTAATGTCATAACATGAGCACTTCTTCCTTTTTTTCTTTTTTGTGGACATTTTGTTTTGCCATACCATGAGCTTCTAAGACTTGATTTTTCAGAAAAGAAGATCATCCTCAGCTTCAGATGAAATCAGTGAGAGTATGGGGGGGTTGCATTTCTGAAAATTGGGCTCATTTCTGTTCCTAAAGTATCAGTTTCAAATAAATTTCTACAGAGATACTTTTTAATAATTGGGAAAGATTAAATTAAGGTTTTTCAGTTGTGAACCTTTTAACAGAAGGAACAAAATCTCCTTGATATCTTCCCCATTTGCATTGTCACTTTTTCCTCCCTATGCCTGATTATACAGCCATAAATTCAGTAAAAATTTCCATTTATGTAATTGGGTTATTGAGTGTCAAGCCTGTTTGCTAAAGACTGTAAAAAATTAGGGTAATATTTGAATTAAAAAAATATTCTTTCCTTTCCGCATTTGACCAGTGTCATGAAAAAAGGGAGAAAGTAGAAGCATCCTTCCTTTTTCTTTTTTTTTTTTGTGAAAGTTTGACTGTCTTTCAAAGAAGAAATTTTACAAGGCTGACCTGTGTCACATGCAACAGTCTATTTATGGAACAAGAGTGTGGGTGAGGTTGAGGAGACCCTAGGACTATTTGTCGTGGGATGGGGAACTGCTGCTGCCTGAATTTCTCTGGGTGTTCCATTAAGGACAAGGGATGGATCAGCTTTCCCTGATAAGATGCTTTTGGTTATTTGCATATCTTAAGCTGAACGAGCACAGCAGCACAAAGTTACCAAAATTAATAAAGGTGTGTCCTGAATGTCGCCTCACATGTCCTTAGATCTTGCTTCTTCCTTACAAGCAGCGGGACCCATGTTGTCAGGCACAGCTCAGCTGTGTCCCTGCAGAAAGGCTGGAACAAGGAAACATGAATCTGCACACATGTTTAGTTTTAATAGATGTACTTTTTAACCTGCAGATTTTATAGAACTGAATATCTGTATTTTTATAGCATCCACATGACCTTTGAGATAAAAAGAGGTCTTTTCTTTTAACTCTCCAGTTCGCAACTGCTCTGATTGCTCCTTAGATAAAACAGTGATGACCAGGGTGTAAATACTGAGGCAGTCACTGTAGATAGATAGACTGAACTTAAAAATTTTGTCTCCTATCTGTCATCATACCCTACACTGGTAGGAGAATGAAGTATTTGATATCACACTGTACTGATTTTTAAAATTTCTCAACTTAATCTGTTTTGCTAGAAAATTTTCTAGTAATTTTCTGCTTTATCATGTGCATTAGAAGAGTGCATTAGAAGAGACTTGTGTCCCTCCAAGCTGGAGATGGATGCTCCCGCTGAAAGGGGAACACTGCAGGGCAATTCCTGCTCTTTGCTGCTCCTCACAGCCCAAGTCTCCCCATGCACTGGGAGAGGATGGCAGGCAGAGGTGGTCCATGCTGTCAGGCACTGTGCCCATGTCACTGAACAGCAAAGGGGATTGGTGGGAGTGCAGTGTGTGTTGAGGGGTTCGCACCAGGAACCTACTGCACACCCATGTAAGGGAAATGTGTGCTGGTGTGGTGGCAGTGCTGATAATTGCCTTTAAACTGGGAGAGTAAACATTAAGAAAACTGGCAGCTCCACTGTGCACCAAGCTGAAGTTGTAGTAGACCTTCCAGAACAGCAGAGAAGACCTTCTGTAACTAGATACTGGGCAACACCGTTCAGAATGTGGGTTGGGAGCAGGGGCACTGTGCACTTACTTTTGAGAAAATAATTTGAACTGGTTTTCCATTTTTTACTTTATTTTCCCTCTTACTGTGACTAAGAGGGATTCTCTGGCTTGTCTTTAAAGGTAGTGTGATGGAAACACAGTAGAGATGGAAGCAGACTTGGAAAATGAGATGTAAGCCATACTGTTCAGTAAACACATGATAAAGGAAAGAAACCAAATTATTTCTACAAACAAGAGGAGTTACAGATAATATAATTGGAGCCAAAATGTTTACTTCCTTGTCTTTGATGTGTACATGTTGTGACATGTACAGTGTCTTGTCTTTTGTCTGCTGGTGATGACTGTATCATCCAACAGCTGACTGTCCCCAGTGTTTTGGGGCTTGTGTGTAGGAGATGCAGAAATTTCGTGGTAGTTTTATCTTGTCTTACTCCCTTCTACTTACATATCTTGTTCGGTGTAGTCTCCATTCACTACCTTAGCATATGGTTCCTCCCTAGAGATCTGGACTTGCTTTTGGCCCTCTCCAAGGGCATTTTAGGATTGCCACATTCATACAGTTTTTCTTTCCTCATTACAGAGTTATTTGTTGTATCATTTGCAATGNGCTCCCTCATTACAGAGTTTTCTTAAGCTGGAATTCCACACACCCCCCCGCCCCGACCCAGTTTAAACCTGGGAAAAACACTGTCATTGGAATATTATTTGTTGTATCATTTGCAATGTACTTTATGACATTTGACCACTGTTTAAGACACCCTATGAAACCATGATTTTACATGAGGGAGACAAGAAGCTTTAGAGATGAAGTGATTTGTCCCAGCTCATAGCACAGCTCAGTAGAAGAAAGGAAGGTAGAAGCTGTATCTCTTGAGATCCATTTGCATTTGTGTTAGTGGTATGCACTTCAGTGCTGTGTCTGAGAATGGTGGTTGTAGATGGTTATGGGTGAAGTTGGTGCAATCATTGCTATTGCTGGTATGAATTTGGAAGTGCTTCACTTGGCCAGTGGGGAATGTTGTCATTTCATTGCCATGCTACAGATTTCTGTGAAGATCTAAAACAATTTCTATTTAAATTTAATTTTTTATTTTTAAATTAAATTTCTATTTAAATTTAAATTCTATTTAAATTTAAACTTTCTGTTTAATGTCATGGGTACAGGGAGGCCACTGCACAAAACCGATAGTGAAACTGATTAAACCGAAAGGGGGTTAGGCTAGATCACAGAATCATATTATCATAGAATGGTTTGGCTTGGANCTTCACTTGGCCAGTGGGGAATGTTGTCATTTCATTGCCATGCTACAGATTTCTGTGAAGATCTAAAACAATTTCTATTTAAATTTAATTTTTTATTTTTAAATTAAATTTCTATTTAAATTTAAATTCTATTTAAATTTAAACTTTCTGTTTAATGTCATGGGTACAGGGAGGCCACTGCACAAAACCGATAGTGAAACTGATTAAACCGAAAGGGGGTTAGGCTAGATCACAGAATCATATTATCATAGAATGGCTTGGTTTGGAATGGATCTTGTAAATCATCTAACTCCAACACCTCTGTCATGGGCAGAGACACCTTCCACTAGATAGTTACTCAGAGCTCCATCCAGCCTGGCCTTGAACACTTCCAGGGATGGGGCATCCACAGCTTTCCCAAGCAACCTGTTCCAGTGACTCATCACCTTCACAGTAAAACATTTCTTCCATATATCAATATAAACCTACTGTCTTTCAGTTTAAAACCATTCCCTCCTGTTCTGTCGCTCCAGGCCCTTGTAAATAGTCTATCTCTGTGTTTTTTGTAGGCTTTGTCAGGTACTAGAAGGCTGTAATTAGGTCACTCTAAAGCCTTCTTTATTCCAGGGTGATACATAGATCATGTATTTTTTGACAAATGTAAAGAGCGTATGCTATGGCCTGAATACCATCAGTATTTCTAAACAAGGGGAGTGGATTGTTATCTAGCTGTGTGATACCTGAAATTGTACAAATCTACCTCAAAAGGGCCTGTGCTTTCTGTTAGACTAAAAAAAGAAAAGTATCTTTTGTTGCATTGGATGCAGAGAAACACTTGGACTATTAAACACTTGGACTGTTAAACACTTGGACTAATTACTTCATATTTTAAACAAATATCATGGGCTAGAGCGGAATTGGTCTTTTTCTCCTTCTTCAGGAGCATTTGCAACAGAATAAAGCAATGTTGGTGTTGCACATTTGTGCAAGTGTTTTTCAAAGTAATTTCTTATAACACTCTTACAGAGGAAAAAAGATGCATGAAAAGTCACATCAAAGCGTTTTTCAATAGAATAAAAGTTTTATTTAAAATATATGCAGACAATAAAGCTGGCAAGAATGGTTCAGCCTTTATGATTTGGTCTAACAGTGCTCAGTGAAAGAAAAAGTGTATAGCTCTTAAAAATAATCCTTGGGTTTTTCATGCAGTTTAGAGGGCTTAAAATATATCTTCTATAAAGACTCCATGACAAATCTGATATTACTTGTACATAGAGACAGTAAGCCAAAATCAGCTTATATTAAGGTGAAAATGTGGACATTGGCTTCAAATTGGGCTTTTCTTGATGGTCTTTATTGGCATGTGAGTGAGTTGATGTTCCAGGAGAGATGTTGTTGGCTCTTTTTAATGTTGACCCTTTCCCTGGTGTGCAGGAAAAGCTATTTCATTTAGAGTAGGAATTTAGTATTTCAAAATTTGACTTTTCTATTGAGCATATTTAAATCTTTCATGGTAGGATATGAAAAGGAGCAGTAGGCTAGTGATATGTCAGCCAGCCATGCTGGTCTATCCAGGTTAGACTGATGGAATCTGAAGAGTAAAAAGCCTAAACTTTCACGGCTGAAAAAGTTTGATCAAAATTACTGCACTATGTGGTAGACAGTAAAAGCTTATGTGCATTCAAAAATCTATTAGACCAATTCATGGAAAGAAAGTCCACACCATCTATGAATTGTGCAAACCCCATGCATGTGGAAAGTGGGAGCTGGGATGCCATATCTGGGAAATATCGTGGTTTCCTCTGCTTGACAGACCACTGGGGCATGTGGAATACTGGATCAGATGGATATGACCTGACATGACCTTTCTTACATTTTTCTGACACATATATAATTTGCAACAGGTGTTTTAAAATACCAGTATGAGTGCATGTAGGGCATGGAGAGCAGGAGGCTCAGAAAGATTACAACCACTCATATAGACCCCATTTGAATTAGTAACTCTTAGATTAAAATAATGATTCACTCATTGTATTCCCTTATATTTCACTGAAAAACATGTACAAAATATTCAAGTTAAAGGTGAACAACTGGAAAAACACAGGTACTGACAAAACCCAAGTCATTTCACAAAACAACTGTCATGGACATTAAAGGATAGTGCTATGCTCAGTGGTGGCTATGGCCATGTTCCTGCCAAGATTTACTCTACCATATTTTAACATAATTCATAAAAGTTTTTACATTTTTGTTGTTGTTGTTTTGTTATTGGTACAGGTACAGTCTGAACTACTTTATCTTGGAGAGTATTCTGTGATATGATGTACTGAGTGAACATAATTTTGCATGAAGTTGACTTTATTTTATTTTGTTTTGTTTATTTTTCTTGGGACACATCCAGACCTGGTGAGTTATAATGACAAAATTCAATGGGTCACGATGCAAATTAGACAACAGGCTCCTGCTGTAGACATACAACTCTTTCACATACACTTTCCTAAGCCAAGAAAAGGACTCTTGCTTCCCTTGCCTCCTCACCTTTCTCCCTTTGTGAAGCAGCAGTATAATGTACATTGTCTAAGTCACCAGGTTGGGATGGTCACTTTTAATTTGCTTCAAGGCTTAACTATCAAAGCCCCATGATGTGTCACAGGTAGTGGTATGCTCTTGCCATAAAGTACAGAGAGATTTTGTTGGGATCAGATGGGAATGGCAATAATAGCAAATAAAAATCTAAATTAAGGAAGAGAGAGTAAATAAATTTTTAATCATACAAAATTTAATACTTATGTTATGGAAAAGAATATTAAAAGTCATTTTATAGAGAGTGAATTTATATTGGAGCTGATTTTAAAGTTGTGCAGCTTTGAGTGATATGATAATCATGTATTTTTCTCCCCCCTCCACTGTACTAGGGGATTGAAATTTATATACTCAATAACTAGAAAAGAATCATAAAGGATCAGGCTGGAGGAATCTGTCTCACTCCATTTTTTCCTGTCACTCCCATAGCGATTTTAATATTTTTCTTATATCTCCGCTTATTTTCAGTGCCAAACATTGTTTTCAAATACAGTTGGCTTGAAAATGAGTACTTGAAGCTGCAAGCCTGTCAGTAAACTACCATGATTTTCAGGTACTACAATGAAATCTTTAACTATAAAAAATATATAAATAAATAGGATGCCAGAGTCTCCTGCTAGCTGTAAATGCAACTAAATAGTCTTATTGTGTGCTTTAATATTTTTAACTATTTTAAACATTTGACTCTTTTCTTTTTGTCTTGGTGCTAAGGGAAAATGGATTTGCAAAAGCTAACATAACAGCACATTTATTTCTTTCACCCTTTTCAGATAGGAATTAAAAACAGGATAGTCGATTGAATAGACTGCCAGACTGAGAGTCAGAAAATAAGTTTTATATTATCAATTCATTGAGAAAGTCTATTTGCTTTCCTATGCCTCAGTTTCCCAGCTGTAAAATGAAGATAATGTAATTTATCATACCCTGCAACGTGCTTTGCGGTCTAGAGCTGCAAGATAGAATGAAGTATTATGATGAAATATTTTTGGCAAAATACTGATGAGTTTTAATGATTTAATTTCTTGCTTGTTAATTTTTTTCATACTTGACTTTCGATATACAAGTTGCTCTCTAATCTTTTCTGTGAGCTGTGGCTGGAGATGGCTGATGTATTGATCTCCAGACAGAAAATGATGTGGGTTTTATGTAAAAGCATTTAAGTCAAATGGCTACACAGTTTCAGCTGAAAGTGTCAGTGAGCCATTTTCAGCCACCCACAGCAAAGGCAGGAAAGTAAACAGAGAATATATAGTATTTTCAGAATTGGTTTGGAATAAGTGGAGACATGTTCCTTCCAATTTAAAAATGAGATAAGTGGGGAAATTGAAATATATAATTTCCCTTTCCAGTAATAAAAGCCTTCTATATTTTTTACAAAAATCTTATATTTTTGGGCACCTCCTCACTTTTTTCATGGTCTTTTGCTTGACATGTTATAATTGCACATGTTCAGTGTGGGCATTTGCTTGAATGTGAGAAATTTTTTTACCTTTGACATGGTGATGGACATCCCTAAAGAGTCTGGATTATGAAAGCAAAGGCAAAAAATCAAAAAGCTCCATGTTATTGCTCATGCACTAACTACATGTACAGTCTCCAAGAAATTTACTCCAATTTGGTTTCAGATAGCTCACAATAGCTCACAAAACACTATTTATCTGTCTTTATCTGTCTCCCATCTTTGTTGTCTGACCTACACATTTACATGAAAACAGGGGTGAAGGTGAATCTATGCCTACATAAAGGTGAAACTGGTACAGGTAGCCCATGGTTTACTGTCAGTTTGTGACATTACATGGATGATGTTTGATATCAGAGTTTCAACAACTGATTCATTGCCAGTAGATGCTTTTGCTGGTTTTAATTTTCTGAATGACTCTCTGGGCATCCTCCTGAGTCAAGGAACCCTGGAGGATTCACTGAAATGTGAGCAACGAGTTTGCATTCCTACTCTGAACTAGTTTCTGGGTACTGGCTCTAGAGATTTCTTGTGCACCTAGATTTATGTGATGTGATCTTCAGTACTGGTAATAATGATCTCTCTGTCTGGCATGCACAATTCTAATACAATCTATGTGTATTTTGAGTGTAAAAATGTATGATAGAAAATGCACAAGCTAAGAACAGGTTTATAGTTAAAAGGCACTTACTTTAAGGGAAGCTAGAGCAGAGATATGGAGGTAAAAAATTCAGCCAGAATATTCTGTGTATCTCTAAATTCACAGAGGCTTTGAGAACAAGTGTCTTTTCTTGAAGGACCCACAGATTTCAGAAAGAGGTATGGATATTTAATTGACACCCACAATAGCTCTTTGTGGAGAAGTGTATGAAGTCTGCGTTGGAGACACTTGTCAAGGGTTACCCTTTGTCATCTTTGAGTAGTTGAGCAAATAAAAGCACAGGGACAGTGGGGTAGATTAAAGCCACCTTTGTGTTATCCAGAAGAAGATGATGGGATTTGGAAGGATTGGATGCATTTCTACATGCCCTCTGGGCTCTGAGATGTACCTGCTGCTCTTAGGTCTTTGGTATCTGCACCTTTTACAGTAAAAGTGGGTGAAACTCCACTTAAGGGAAGTCTTTCATAATGACATGTTGGCCAGTCAGTTCTACCAGGTGGGCTAAGACAGAGGACAGAGGAAAACAATTAAGGCTATTCATGAGGTCAGCTATATAAACTATTTAAATTTCTTTACCAGTTGAAGAGAGCAGTGTCTAAGCTGAAAGACTGAATGAACTAATTGAGCTTCAGGTGAAAGTAAAATGCCTTTCACACTTTAAATAGAAGGAACAGGTTTTATACTTTGAAGACTTGCTTAGAGCAGTGTCTGAGTACAAAAGGTTTTAATCTTGTTAGATGAGGTCTGCCTGTTGTTAAACAAAACTTGAATATTTGGAGTTGAAAAGCTGAAGAATTCATTAAATTCATTAAAGAGACTGAGAAATAATTTCTGAAAGATGGTTCTGTGCTAGGTCAGTGGTTTCCACCTTTTGATGTCAAGTCTCACTCCCATTGTAACCTTCTTGCCTTTTGGCTTCTCCCTGAACATCTGCTGTTGCATTGCCTCTTGGTCATCCAACCACTACCCAAGTGCCTCCAGAAATCATTGCCTGCTCTCTGGAGTCACTGTGAACTCATCCTCTCCCTTTTTCCTAACCCTGGGCTTAGGGTTACTTTCTCCTTGCCCCTTCAGCGTTTTTTGGCTTTTTTTCCCCGAGACAGTCATACAAGCAAAGATCAGGCACAATTCATTGGTTTGTACTTTAAGCCTGGGTTGTGCTGAGACCTCACTTGTTAGGAACTTGTATTGCAAAGCGCTATTTAGATAGCATGTTTGAATGCATGAAACAACAGAAAAGTTGAAAACTTTTGATACAAGGAGTAAGAAAAGATTTATTATGTTACAGGCTTTTAAAAAAGCTGTAGGGTTCATACTACAATTTATTGTGCTTTTCAGTAGGCACTGTTTTTCTACATGCATTCAGTTTTGTTCTGCTGAGACACAATTTGTCTTCTCTTTGAGCTGACTGCATGCTATTAATACCTACTCACCTGGATTTTCAGAGGCTAACATTAAGATTTTTTTGTAACATATTTTCTCCTCACTCCTCAAGCTCTGGCCTCTTCCTTCAGAAAGGATGATGATGAGGTATGAAAAGATCAAGTGTATAGTAGTTAAGTTATTATTAAGTTATTTGTCTTCACATCTCCTAACTGTTACACAATCAAATATTGTATTTTTAGGAGAGAGCTGGTTAATTACTATTTCTGTTATCATCATTCCAGGATGATTAGGAGGTTGTAAGTAAGTCAGTAGTAGAAGTGGTAGGATGTAAGTAAGTAATAGTAGAGGATGCAATCAATAGGCCAAAGAGCTCATACAAAAATATAAAAAAGAAGGAAGTATATTTTACCATTTCCTTGCAGTTTCCCTTTTCACTGAGTTAGCACAAGCAGGGAGAAACCTGCAAGTGGTAACAGTGTTGTGAGTCGTGTAAACAAGAAAACATTTTTTCCCCCTTCTACTTGAAAAAGAAGTGGTTCTCACACAGCTGCCTATGCAGCAGATTGCAAAAACACTTCCTTTCACTGGGCATGAAGTATCCACCCTCCACAGTGAACTTCCTCTCAAGGTTACTCCTTGAATCAAGGACTCGTCTTGTCCTCAACAGCGACATAGTCATCACAAGTTTCTATATCATAACTATAGGGTTAGGAAAAAAGGGTACTTGTTTGACATCAGGCAGAATGGACAAATCCACATCTAACAAGATTTAAGTCTGCTGTCCTTAGATACAGTTGAAAACAAGTCTTCAAAGACCTCTTTTTTCTCTGTCAAGGGCCTTGACTACTCCCAGTCAACTCCCTATCTGTTGGCAGTTTACTTTAGGGCTTCTGGTAAGAGTGAACCTTGGCAGAGCTCTTGGATGAGCAGAAGTGACTTAAGCCTGTGTTTGTGCTGTGGTCTCTTCTGCCTTGAACACATCAAGACAGGATTTGCAAACTGCAGAGGCCAGAGGAAATGCAAAAGCAAAGCAAACCAGGACATGTTACCTCAGCACCCACACCAGGTGGCGGCACTGGCTGCAGCAGCATTCCAGAATGACTCTGTGGGAAGCTCTCTGGTAATCTGCAGTTTAGTATTAGATTTGCCCATTTCTTCATTCCACTTAACTGGGATGTAGGAAAACTAACCCAGCTGAATTCCCAGAAAATGCTCAGTGACCACTTCAGTTAACTAACACAGTGGTAAAAGCTATGGCACAAGGGCAAGAGAGAGGAAAGCCAGAAACAGCTGCAATGTTAGCAGTAGGATTGATGCAAGGAGAGTGAGGAATGCTGTGTCCAGTAAGATATAGGAGAAGTATCTACTGAACCAAAAATGTGCTGGAAGTACCTTTTGTGAAATGGTCCATGGGCTATTTGATCAGGTGCACTGAAGTTTTTTACCTCAGCAGGCACTTGACCTGAAGCCAGATGATTTTTTCAAGGCACATGATTCTCCTGGTGAATTCTCAGTACCTGGGATCTTTCCTCTGCAATTCTTCTGCCCAGGTACTGACACAGCATTATTCTTTATCAAATCGGAGCTAACACTTCCACAGTGAAAGAAATATAATTGCAAACTAGCTGAAAATTAATGTTATAGTCTTACAATCCATGTCACAATCCTGATGACATTTGTAGTACAATATTATAATGATGTGGAGGAGGGAATAATTTTAATGGCTGACCTTGGCATTCAAATAACATCTAAGAGCTGCAGCTTTGCCCAGAAGATATGTGTCAATGTTCAATTTCCAGATGTGAATTTAGAATGCCTGAATTTAGTGCCTGCATGGAAAGTTTGGGTTTGTTCATCTGATGGGGAAAATATAATTTATAACTTTAAGATACAAATTTCTGTTCCAACTGCATTTTATAATAAAACTGAGAGCTCCCAGCTTGAAAGTGAGAAGCTTCCACTTTCTCTAATGTTAAAATGAGAAAGGAGAAGGATTATGAACCCATACTGCTGAATTCAATAAACAGAACAAGGGAAGTCTGTCCTTGCAGAAAATAGAATTGTAAATCAATGGGAGAGTGATTAAGTGCAGAAGAAACAGAGCACTCTGTAGGGTTTGCACTAACCATGGCAGTTTAGTAGCACACTCTCCCATCGCAAACACAACTGTGGTTTAGTTAAACAATTTCTGGCATAATGCCATTGATAAAAAATGGCAAGTCATGCTCAAAACACCCCCAGAGCAGCCAAATTTCATTTTACAACTGGAAAAGTCGAAGCACAGTAAAGGTGGAATTATTCTCAAGGATTTTCTGTGTCACTTAGGTCAAACAGGTCTTGTTTATAACTTAGCACATCATGCTGCTCTCTAAATAGACCAATGGGCTGTCTTAGTACAGTGAATTCCTTCAAGGGCTTAATGAGGTGTAGTCAAAGACCTTGGACAAAAACTGGGGATTCATAAAGGCAACTCTGCATGTACTAGTCTGATGAAGCAAGACCTAGCAAACATACATCAAGATGGGCTGAGATATCTGTCCATGCCAAGAACAAAATGTTGCTCATTCTGAGCTGATTTGGTACTTCCATAACATTTAGATGTGTAGTTTCGGTAGAGAACTGTCTGGGAAAGGTTGATGAAATGTTCTCTATATCTGATACATGCTAAAAGCCATGTTTAGCAATTAATTTACTCCTGTTTCCAATGGAATGCCTGGTGGGTAGGTGTAGACTGAAGGAAACTTGTTAGAAAATATCAACGTTTTCTCTGCAGTCAAAGAGGTAGCTCTACCAAGTGTCTATCTCAGCTAAGATCTGAACAGTTGGTATGTTTTTGCTTTGGTTTCCATTCTGGGTGCATATCCTATTCCGAAAGGTCACCATGAGAGAGAAAAATCAGCTCAGGATGTGTAATTTGTGAATACACCTGAGAAGTGAAGAACGCCTCTACAATGCAGAGAGAAAATGAAGGGTAGGACACTTATCATATGAAAGAAAATATTATTCCTTACCCAGACATGATGTCATATTCTTTCATGATACAGGAAAGAACTGGGAAATGGAAAATATATGTAGCTATGAGGGCTTGAGAATTCCTTAAGGACAACTGCAAATATATTTGTGTGATTAGTCATGCTCCATGTTTGGTTCAGTTACGGTTTTAGTCCAAGATTGAGGTCACTAAATGAAAGGCAAGGAGTGGAGTGAGTGGAGAACACAAAGACAGCTCTCAAAGAAGAGACAGCTCACAGAGTGGGGAGTGGATGAAACAACCCTCGGGATGGTAGTAGGAAAGGAGCCCAAACACATACCACTAGCTCTGCCACCTACATTTTTGTGACATCTCCTAAATGACTTTTGGGGTTTTTTTCTGTCTGGTGGAGTGACATCTATCTGATGTCAACCAGGAAATTGAGGATATACCTTTTATCACAGGGTCTGTCTCAAAGTAAGCTACCCTTTCCATCGTTGAAAAAGCTACTCTTTCCTCTTTGAAAAAGATCATATTAAGAATGCAAAGAAACACAAATATAAAAGCAAAATATTGACAAGGAGTACAGAAACATTTCGGATACTCGTCTTACTCTTTTTCACTGGGAAGCATTGCTTATTCCTCAATAAATCTCCATTGTTACTTTTTTTAAGCTTCATTGCTAACCAATGACAAAAAATTTGCCTTATATGTCCTACCATTACACATTCCATTGACATAGGGACCGAGTGGCATTATCTAGAAAGGAGCTCACTGTCCAGGTGATTTCAGCCAATCAGAGATGATGATATTGTATTACCAGTTTCATAATATAAATGAAAAAGATGGCCTTCATTTTGATGAAAGCTGTAAAGTAGCTATTGTGCATGTTTTGTATTGCAAGGCCCAAATGTATTATTTATGCAATTTTCCTTTTGAAAGGAAAAACTGAAAGAGACTATTTCATTTTACAGCATTCAGTCAGAGCTATTGTCTCATGAATGTGAACATTCCTGCATTTTATCAGCTTCCAATGTAAAAGGCAACTCACAGATCACACATAGAAAGGATTTTTGAAAGTTTGAAAACTGCTTTTTAAAAAAGCTAGACCCTAATGACTTGAGATATTATTTGTGCATGTGTGTAGGCTGAATCAACACTTAGCCTATCAGAATGTACACAGAGTAACGTCTTTTTCAAGGTCTTAAACAGCTTTGATTGAATCTTCGTCTACATTAAATTGATAATGCAAGCAGCCTGTAATACACAATATCCATAACAATAGAATACATCTTCATTTGTAAATACACACTTTTATGCCAAGTCAGCATCTATCCAGGGATCTCTGGGCCACTTATCAACATGACAGCAGCCTCATCCTATTGCTCTACTACAATAAATATCACAACTATTTTGAGGATGGGGAAACTGAGGCATACAAACGTGAAGAGACTTGCTTGGGCCTGTAAGGCAAGTGCTGATAGTATGAAATAAGTTCTTGGCATCAACCCATTGAGCAGCCTGTGACACATGGGGTCTCTCCCTTGGACCTGATAATACTTCTGTCTATGGAGAAAACACTTATTGTAGAGACACATTGAGATTTTTGCCTGTCCTTGACACCAGTAGAAATTAGATGTTTGTCCTGGAACATCCATACAAAGAGGTTGGTTCCTCTTTGGTAGAGAGACACATTAAAGCTTAAATTGATATTCAACCTCTTCTCCTATGCACCTAACTAAAGGCTCACATCTTAAATACATCTTTTTCTAGCCCATGGTTTTTGTTTTTTTTTCATTTTTCTTTTAATTTCAAAACCCCCTACTCCTGGTGCAATGCTTCTGAAACTTGCCAGAAAAAAGGTCCTGGGTGTAGTCATTCAAATTTTCCTGGGCTCAATATATTTCTTAATGCTTTTTCTTGTTTTCTGGGATAGTAAACAAATGCATATATACAATATATAACTTTAAATGTTAATTTACCTGTTGTCCTACCTTGAAATAAAAAATAAATTAGTGGAACCACTCATCTCCAATGAGGTTAGACAATTAATTTCTGATAGGCGTTCACTGTGGATGACATTCCTGAAAGTTACATAGAAGTTTTTACATTGGAACCACAGAACAGAAATTAGATTTACAATTGCCATTTTGATACACCAATGGATATTGGCTTTGGGATGACCTAACTGTGGTCTTCCAGTACCTGAAGGAGCCTACAAGAAACATGGAGAAAGACTATTTACAGGGGTATGTAGTGTCAGGACAAGATAGAATGGCTTCAAACTGAAAGAGAATAGGTTTAGTTTAGATATTAGGAAGAAATTCATTACTATGAGGCTGGTGAGGCACTGGAACAGGTTGCCCAGAGAACTTGTGGATGCTGCATCCCTGGAAGTGCCCAAGGCCAGGTTGGATGGGGATTTGAGAAACCAGGTCTAGTGGAAGGTGCCTGTGTCACCAGCAGCAGGGCTGGAACGAGATGACTTTTAAGGTCCCTTTTAACCCAAACCATTCTATGACTCTCCAATTTTAATGATATTCCTGAGCACTAGTCTAAGAAATGAATTATTTCTATGGATGTTCCTGGGTAAAGTCCATGACCATAACAAACTCAAATGCATGGTAAAATTTATTTCAGCCGGATGTAGAGGTACTGAAGCTGCTGTTCAGAACAAAAGTCCTTATATCCATTCCTGTTAAGAGACACCAACAGTAGCAACACTACAATCTTCCCTTCATTAGCAAGTGTCACCATCCATTGTTTTTCTCTCTACAGTCCCAGCCACATTCGACTTCCTGGGAGGATAAGTTGATATGCTGTATTTAGAAATACTTAAGGGACTGTACCCAGGAATAACATATGCTATAAGAAAAATTAAACAAAACAGGGTTACACTGAAATATGGGGTTAATTCTGTGCAGATCTGGTACAGACATGAAAATGAATACTTGTCATGTAATCAAATGGAAAAAATAATGTAGGAGAAAAATTCTGGTTCACTGATTGTAGTTGTGCTAATGTTAGATTATAGTTATCTGTCAGCTGTAAGTACTGGCACTTAATACTCTGGATACTTACTTTTCTTAACTGTCTCAATTTGTATTTAAAACTTGCTTTTGGTGACATTCTTGCCGTGGGAATTCACTTGCTCATATATCCTCAAAGTGAACACACAGTGAGTGATAATGTAGTGATTCTGATCTTTTTAGAAGTTCAGATTAATGCCTACCTGTTTTTTTCCTATGATTCACGTTAGTTCATCTATTAGTAATGGTATAAAGAAATCTATTGTTTCCGTTCATGTCCCTCTAGCAATAAGAAATATAGGACACAGGAACTGGAACTGGATCATGGGTCGAGCACAGAGGGTGATAGTGAATGGGGTAACATCAGACTGGTGACCTGTTCCTAGTGGGGTTCCACAGGGCTCCATCCTGGGCCCTGCGCTCTTCAACATCTTCATAAATGACTTGGATGCTGGACTGGAAAGGATACTGAGCAAGTTTGCAGGTGATACAAAACTCTGAGGAGCTGTTGACTCCCTCAAAGGCAAGAAGACTCTGCAGAGAGACCTGACAAATTAGAGGACTGGAAAATCACCAGTCATATGAATTTCAATAAGGGGAATTGCCTGATTCTGCACCTGGGATGGGGCAACCCTGGCTGCTTGTACAGGCTGGGGAATGAGATGCTGGAAAGCAGTGCCATGGAAAGGGACCTGTGTGTCCTGGTCAATGGCAAGTTGAACATGAGTCAGCAGTGCCCTGGTAGCCAGGAGGGCCAACCGTGTCCTGGGGGGCATCAGGCAAAGCATCACCAGCCCGATGAGGGAGGTGATTGTCCTGCTCCGCTCTGCACTGGGGTGGCCTCAACTTGAATATTGTGTGCAGTTTTGGGATTCACAATATAAGAAAGATATTCAGCTTCTGAAGAGTGTCCAAAGGAGGGTAACAAAGATGGTGAAGGGCCT
>VYXB01003816.1:920004-935004 GCA_013397135.1 Pachyramphus minor
TGCAGTTACAACTTCCTTGTGAGAGGAAGAGGAGGGGCAGGCACTGATCTCTGCTCTGTGGTGACCAGTGGCAGGACTGAACGAATGACCTGAAGTTGTGTCAGGGGAGGTTTAAGTTGGATATTTGAAAAATATCCAACTTCACCCAGAGGGTGCTTGGGCACTGGACCAGGGTTCCCAGAGAAATGATGTTGCTCCTCAGCACCAAGCCTGACAGGTTCAAGAAGTGTTTGGATGATACTTTCAGGCACATGGTGTGACTCTTGGGGATGGTCCTGTGCAGGGCCCGGAGTTGAGGATCCTTGTGCATTCCTTCCAGCTTGGCAGATTCTGCGATGTGGATGGAACAGTTTTTCTGAAAATGTAAGACTGTCTTAATAATTTTAGTTGTATTTAAATCCCTTGAATTGTAGAAATCATGTATTTCGGTTTTGTCACAAGTATTTCTAGCCATTTCAAGTTTAGTGTGCCACCGAAATGAACACAAGTCTCTTGCTTTGGGTGGGTAAAAAGATATACTGTAAAACAAAACTGTTAGCATATAGTGTAAATTGCAGTGGACTAGAAGTTTAGCAACAGATTTGGGCAACAGGTATTGCTCTCTCGCCAACACTGCTGTCATTGTCTGAAGCAAATGGCTTCAATTTTATACACACCTTTTCAGTCTGTGAAACAGAGATTATATATTTATTCACCAAGACAAAAGAAAAAAATGCAGCAACACAACTTTTTCTGTGACTGGTCAGTGATATAGGATTGGAAGAAATATTGATTTTTTCTGAAAATAAGTCTCCATTATGCATTTGAATACAAAATACGAAATCTAGAACTGCCTGACAAATGAGGATAGGTTTCTTCCCATAAAATGTCTTTTCCTTCATACAGAAAAATGTAGCAAGGAACATAAAATTCTTCTTAATCAAACTTTCAACTGTTAATGGTTTAGTTTAGGAAACAGATTAATTTAATACCGAGTAGTGATCAGGAAAAGTTGTGATGTTGTCCCATCTGTGTACTGTGCCATTTACCAAGATGGAAAACTGTCCCCTTTTCCTTCTAATTTTTTTTCTTCTTCCTGTATTTCTTCTGACTACTTGAAATTTTCAGTTTTGTCCTTTTGCCTCCTCACTTCTCCATCTCCACGCCTCTAATAAAGACATAATAGAATAAGAGAGCAAAACAGGACCATATTTTGTATTCTGAAGAGCCTGTAGCTGAAAAGGTGATTAGGTGTCACACAGCCTGACAGAGGTGGCTCTGCTCTCTGGGTGGAAACATCTGTGTGGATGGAAAGCTCTGTAGGGCGTGTGCTGAGGTGGGTGACATTCAGCCATATGAACTTAAACATTCACAGTGGGAATGGTAAAAGAACCCTCAATATCTAGATTGTAAAAGCTCTTGAAAATAGATGAAGACCCAGATGGATTTTGAAGCTCTGATTTAAGCTATATAGTTCATCATAGTATGACAATCCCAAACATGTGCTGAAGAAGTGTAGAGTCCAGTCTTTCTGACTTTGATAAGAAAGAAATTCTTTCCACTGGAACAAAATCCTGACAAAGAACTACATAATAGTTCCCAGATGGAATGACAGAGACATGTCTTCTTTGGAAGTTAATATAGATTACTTAAGCCTTGGCAACAACTTAGCTACAGACCTACTGTTGCTTCTCTGTAAGGGTAACTCTCACATCCCAGAGAGAAAGTCTACTTCCTTCACACCTGGTCTTGCGTGCTATTAAACCATCACAGCAGCTGCTGAATTATTTATCTTTTTCCAGTGGACAAAACTGGTATTCCACCCGACATCCTCCTTGCCCAAGAGGAAAACGCAGTTTGAAGGAGAGAATGCATTACAAAATCTGCAGTACAAAAGTTTACATCATTAAGCATTTAGGGTTTACAGAAAGAGCAGTGGTATGCAACAGCAGGCACATACCTAAGCGATTTTTCTGCAATCAGAATTTCGTTCATTACCCAATTTTCATGCAAGTCCCCTGGCATTTGAAATATGTTTCGAGGTAGGTTTCCCAAGGGCTTTCTCCCTCCCAAAGACAGATCTAAATATCTTTGGCTCAAATTACTTCAGGCCTGCAGATCAGGATCCTCTGTCATCCTCATCAGATCTCACACCTACAGAACAGATAACAGATTAATATCTGGTCTGCAAATATTTCATCAGTGTCTCCAGCTAAGGCACCTTGCATTATTTTATCTGGGGGCACCAGTGCAAAAAGAGGAGGGGGAGAATGGAAATGTGTTTGTACTCTACAGGAGAATAAGGATGTGGTTGGCAAAGAGAGGGAAAGGGGAAATAAGAGACGGTTTCTCTTGGTATTATAGGAAGAGGAACAGAGCTAGTCCTGGCAAAGTTCTCTGCTCCGATTATGTATACGCTTTTATTCAATCACTGTATCGCTCTGAGTCTGACACTTGGTCAATAGTGCAATCTACCACTGATCAGAATAAAGCAGCCACCCTGGAACACCTTGGAATTTCATTAGTTTCTTTTCAATGTTGTCTTTATAACTAGGTGATTACTTGGAAACACAAACTTACAGCATGGTTCCATTCTTTTTCACATAAAGAGCCAGAGATTCTAAACAGTGATGTAAAATTTTTTCCATCAGAAAAACTGCTCTGAAATGACTTTCCTTTTGTAAAAACAACCCCTAAACCCGAATATAATCAAAACCACAGATGGCTTACTCATCTCAAAATTATTTCTGATCTTCCCAAGGTTCAGAAATTTTGGATTCATGTTTTGGTTATCACCTAAATGTCCTCATAGTTTAAATCAATTTTCAAAAGCTTTTTCTTTTAAAATTTTTTATAATTTTTACTCTGTGATTCCTGTAAATACGTCAATTTGCATAAATTCCTTCCATGACAAGCTGGGTATAATTTTGCTAGTCCTCTCTTTCAATATCTATTTCCTAATTTTGGAGTAAATGGAAGCAAAACAGGAGACTAAATACTGATTAGGTTCATATGAATTAGACACTCAGTGAAGTTATTCATAACTGAGTGCAATGTAGGCACCTCTAAATTTTCTCCTTGGCTTTAAGGGAACAGTAGAGACCACAGTTTTGCTTGTGTAGAATATTTGGTAGTAAATTTGTGCAGTTTTAATATATTGACACTTTCTATAGAACTGTATTAGAAAGACAAGGGTTACATTGCATGATGATGATGATTATGAAAAGCTGCTGTCTATTCCCAGAATAACTCCACCAGAATGTGCAATTAATTCTTTTACTGTGTTTTTTAAGTTATTCTAATTTTCTGTCTTTGAATTTTTTATTTTTTTCCTTACATCTCTCCTACCTAGTTGGCTGCTGCATTTTGGACTAACTTTTTATTTTGGGGGGTTTTTTAGGTAATTTTTGTATTGTTGCTTCCTTTTGCAAGTGTTCTTTTAGCTCTACATGTAACCACAGTTGCATCATGCTCTTCAGGATGCGTTATGAGTCCCTGTTGGCAGCTTCCAACTGGAAACTTTTTCCAAGATAAGGTAAAAGCCATACAGTCTGCCTGGAGGCTGATCCATGGCAAGTGAGTGGCCTTGCTTTGAAAGGTTGTCTGAAAGGGCATGTTTGCCCCCAACTCTGAGATTGAATCCAAAGTAAACCTGATTTCTCTCTAGGAAAAGGCTAAGGCAGTCCTGCCAAGCCCTCTCTAATTTCATGTAAACTATAAGCATCTCTCTTATAGTGGGTCTGTCTACTGAGTCACCTTCCCTTATCTAGCTGTCCCCTAGGACAGACACAAGGAGCACCTTTGACTCAACCTATTCCCCAGGCTAAGACAGGAGATTTGACTAAAAAATAACATAGAAGGATCATCTAGCAATCCTCTGAGATAATCACCTCCTTTTCTTATCACCTTCAAAACCTACTGTGACAGAAATGTATGCATTGTGTAACCTCTTCAGTTAGTATCCTTTGTTTTTTCTTCTATAGCATAATTTCATCCTTAATTTTTTTAGTGTTTCTTCTTTGTTTTATTTGTTTCCTGTTCAACAGCCCTCATTCCATCTTATTTTTTTTCACTATTGTCTCAGAATTCATACTCAGACTCTGATGTTTTCAAAGCCTGCCATTTCCTTCGTGTCTTTTTTTGTTGTAGTTTTACCTTTCATTTTCGTACAGGCTTCTTCATGGTCCAGAGGAGCTCTTTATGTCTCTTCATTTCGTGAAGTCTTTTCTTGTTTCTTCTTCGTTTGCTCCTTTAATCCATTTAGTTGTTTTAGTTTCCATCTGCATATATCTTTTCTCAGTAGCCTCCTTGTCTGGGTTCTCCTTTCAATACACATCTGCCTTTCCAGGCTCTGCCTGCCACATCTTGCACATTTGTCTGAATTGCTGCCCTACTACAACTCATTCATCTCCAATAACTGGAAACAGCATATTAAAGTGTAATTTAAGAAAAAGACTACTTAAACCATGGGTAATGATATGGATGTCTTAGTGGCTAACCTTCAAGTGTGATTGAGGCCTACCACACTTTGAAAGCTGCAGTGATCTTCTGTATCAATAGATGAAGAAGAAAGTCCAAGCATCAAAGCAAAAAGAAGCAGGGAAGAAGGCAGTGACCTTTAAAATCCATTTTTGGTAGGTCAGGTCAACTCTTTCTGTTTATTTGTTTTGGAGCTTGGTCTTTTCCACTGTTTCATTAAAATACACTGAAATTAAAATGCAAAGAGTCATCCCATTAATGCCAAGTTCAGACTAACCTCCCTTCTTAGGTGAGTTCTTCTAGAACAAGTGTGCTGGAAGAGATTTTGTGCAGAGTCAGGTGGTTGGTCTTTAGAACAGCTGTTATGTTGTGTCCGTCAGCTGTAACACACTCCCAAGTTTGCTCCTTATGTTGTTTACAAAATGCAGCAACAGAACATGTTTTGTCCTTGCCAGCAGATGCAGCTGTTAAAGCAGGATTTTTATTTTTTTCGGATGTGAATTCAATAACTTTGATATGGCCTTGATGTGGAACCCACCCCCCCTTCCACTTCCAACTAGGGAAACAAAGAGTAGGAAGCTAACTCCAAACATTTGCCCAAGTATGTAGAAGTAACATTTTCCTACTACGTAATGTATCAATGTATTTACTTTTTCACCATTCACCATTGTAGCATCTAAAGGCCTAAGATTTATAATGAATGACAACAGATTTGAACTTACTAATCTTCATCTTGTGAAAGGAAGAATTTTGATAAGTTGGCATCCCTTGCATCCTATTTCTTTAGCAAACTCAGAGTCCTACTTTCGCCTGAAAGGAATCTTACACTAAGACTGAAATGTAGGGCTTCTGGGTTAAAGCAAATAGTTCTTCCATGGACTGGTCATCACTTCTTACCTTTTCTAGACATCAAAGTGGAAAATATAGATAAGAGTTTCATAAGAAACAAGTTTTCTTCCATGTTAAAGACTAAAATGAAATAGAAGTACCTATGCCTAGTACAGAGTCATAGAATCATAAAATCACAGACCTTAAAGATTGTCTGGTTCCACTCCCCCTACCATGGTCAGGGACACCTTCCACTAAACCAGGTTGCTCAAAGCCTCATCCAAACTGGCTTTGAACACTTCCAGGGGTGGGGCATCCACAGCTTCTTTGGGTAACCTGTTTCAGTGCCTCACCAAATTGGAGAAGATTGCAGAAAATGTTCGCCTGATTCATTTTGCATTTGCTAAGTTTTGAAGCAATTTTTGTCAGAAACACATTGAGCTTGACATCTTTGATCTAGCTAAAATGCTCTGCAGGAGTCATTGAAAGGTGAACAATGGCACTTCCATCTGAGGGGATGGGAAGGTGGGAAGCAAGAGTTCAGTACCTGGGGCCATATCTTGTGGCAGATGCTGCAATGTTTTGTAGTCCCAGGGGAATATACTGCCCTATCCCAAAACCTCGTTTAATATAGGAAGGACACTCCATTACAAGAAGAACAGGATGACAACAGACTGCACTACGACAAGCTTAGTATGAGAGTAGAAGAAACCATAGACAGCTAAAAAGAGTTTATGAGTAAGTTGTGAAGCTCAGTACTACGGGTTCATCCTTTCATGGTTTGCTTGAAGAAGCTCAAGATGAAAGAGCAGAAATCTCGTCATTTTTTCCTGGTTTCAGTGATGGTTCAAGTCATAAATCAGCCCAAGTCTGTTAATGTAAATATACATATGCCTGTGCTCAGCTGACCTCTGCTTTAGCAGCTTCATTCTTAAAACCACCTATATTGATTATGATTTCTTCCTTCTTTAAGAGGAGATTTGTGCAGCTCTACCTAAGAAAAGGTTGTTTTAAATGTAAATGTTTATACTGGAATTGGCTTTTTTTTGTTGTTTTTGTTTTTTCTTCTTTTTAGTAAACATAGCATGCACATTTGAGCATAAATATACAAGTGTTACAGGTATTAAATGAAAATAATTTAATGTTATTATCAAGCTAATGAACAAATAGATTACAATGTTGACAACCAAACTTATGTATCATAAAGAAACAGAAAAGAGAACCATGGGTTTTGCTTCACTGATTTTTCTGTACTAAACCAATGTATTTTCTTTAGATTGAGAATAGCATAGTCTGCTTCCTCAGCAAGATTTTGTACATTTTCCTACTAAATTGCATTTATTTTATTTTTATTTTTAATTTTTGCCTAATTTTCCTTCTTGAACAAATCTATAGCAGGAAAGTTCTGCAGTTTGAAAACTGGTGGTTTCTTATTTTGGTTCTGATAAAACTGCAATGTAATACTTTTTTCTGTAGGTAAAATTTATGGTTATATGTATGGTGAGGATTGTCTGAAAAATTACTTTCACAGATTTTCAATATATTTATTATGTTTTTTTTACTGTAGTGGCATTTTCCTCTCTTTGGTGCTGGTAGTCCTTTCAGAAAAGCAAAATAAAAACAAAAAAAAGTGTAAATATTAGCCTTTGCTGAAGTTTATAGACTGAATCTAAAGTAAATGCTGGTGGTCTAAAAAAAAATAAATATAAGGTTTGATATTTAAAGATAAGACAGGCACTTCACCTATAGCTCTTTCAACAGAGGACTGTGATGAGATGATCCATTGCTATCAACTTACAGTGTGAAGGTGTTCTTTATGGGGAGTATTTTGTAATTTGCTTGGTCTGTTTTAATACAGGAAGACTATGAGGATGTATCTGGTTGTTGATGAGTTTAGTTTCTAAGCAGCGGAGTTAGATGTGACTTTAGATTTTAACTTGATTTCTCTGTGACCCATCAATCTGTCTCTAATGCTCTTCACTTTTAATGATAATTAGCAAAATTTATGAAGATAAATAAATGGCTTTGAAACGCTAAAATGCAAAAGTATGGAGCGCCACACAGAGAAGGACATCGAATAAAGTCTTAGATTCTTTCATAAAAAATGAAGATACAGACAAGTGACTGTTCAACATACAGAGCTATGCAAAAGTTCACTCTACACAAATTCAAAATATTATTAGCTAGAATATAACTCCAGAATTGAAGACAGGTGTTTAAGTTTTTATCTACTTCAGTAAAGAAAAACTAAATCTTAATAAAACTGTGTCAGTAACATTATTAACTAGCATAAGAAAATGCTGCATCATCCCTACTTCGACAGCTAACACCCCCCAAACCCTATCTGAATAACCTGTCAAGGAAAAGAACCTTCTTAAACACTTCTGCTGTAGCTCTTGAATATTCTGCTTTATGCAAGGGGTACAAAAATATTAGTGAGGGCAGTGGCTGTGTAATCATCTCCCCAATATTGAAGAATATGCAATGGGTAATATGCAGCTCAGGACATAACATATGGGAAACCTGCAATAAATGCACCCCTTCAGTGTCTCCTTGTCTGTCCAAATCTGAGTGAGGAACAGTGCACCAGAAAACCTGGGTAAAATATTTCATTATATACAAGAGTTTATTACTTTATTAAGTAATAGAGTAGGAAAATATATTAAATTGCTACCCTGTTGAAAAGTTTAAAATTTAGCTGAGTTAACTTTTCTCTCCTTTTTCCCTCAATCAAAGATGCTGTTATAAACTGAGATATATAAACCAAGGCATCAGTTTGGTAGCTCCTTTTTTTATTTTGTTTCACAGCTAATAGATACTAAATTTTGTATTGAGCATTCAAAGTTATTTTCAGCCATGAGGCTGGAGGCCTTCCGACTATACTGAGGTAAATTTGTTTAAAATGTACAAAAGGTAGGAAATACATAATATTTTTCCCCATCTTTGTGGGGCTCTCAAACTATTTTGCCTCCTTAGAGTATAGAGTAGAAAATCTGTAAAGAAATGAATTATTAATTTTTATCATCAACAGAATGTCTTTACCCAAGGAGTAGCTTTTCTTCCATGCTTTTGGATGTTTTCTTCCTTATATCAAATTCTGACCCTTTGGTAAGGTGTCTTCTTTTGACTCACAGATTTGCTGGCTTTCATAAACACACTGCCTTTACTTTTAATCAGTGCAAAAGTTCAGTTTGGGAAGCTTGTGGTCAGATTACAATGAGAACTACATCTAACAGAATGCTGGCAAAATAAAATAAAGCAAAAAATCCAGTGTGCAAGAAAATGTGCCTTCCAGCTGAATATGGATGGAGCCATAGTTTCATAACAGTTCTTCCTGCCCCCATTTGCACAAATCTCCATGTGCCAAAGAGCAGAGGGATGACGGAGGAGGTGGTAGTGCATTTCCAAGTGTTACATATGCTTTCTGCTTGTTCCAGAAAAGTTACAGCAACTTTGTAGGATAATCTTCTGGCTTGTTAGGGGGTGTTAAAATTCTGTGCAAAAGTGACGCTAGGTACGTTAACCTGGACATGAAGCAGAAGACAAAGGCTCAGCAGAAGAACCTTTGAAGTTGTCCAGAATGGGAAGAAACTCAGACTCTGTTTAGAAACTATTTGTTTCTTTGCATGATCTATATTCCCTCTAAGGTCTTATTCAGTCTATATAAGTTCTAGCTTGAAGCTGTATGGGAAAACAGGTTGCTTATAAATAGGAAACGATACAAAATCCTATGCTGTGTGCATCCCAACACCACAGTAATTTCCTGGCATTGATAGTTCATGAGCATGGAAACATGGTTTCTGCCAAAGCTGCCACATGGGATGAACCAAGATACAGTTTAAATATTAGCCTAGAAGTTACATGTGATCTAATGGCTGTGATCATGACCATTACAGTTGTGAAGTCATGGTCATCATATTTGTCCTCATGTTCATGAATTGAAAATCATACTTTGCATTTCAAGTACCAGAGCACAGAAAAAATGGCTAGTCATTGAAAGATTATGGAAGGAAGAAGAGTGTGAACCCAGAGTTCTCTAAATTAGAGTCTAAAGCAATCTTCTTGATACTACTTTCCTTACTTGATTAAGATGAGTGAAGTGGGCTGAGACTTAATGCAAGAAAAACTGCAAAGCTGGTGAATAAATTCTTGTCCAGAGACCATTCTTTTCAAATCCCAGAGAAAGTGTGGTGAGGATCATTAGACAAGATACAGTCTAAATATCCTTCCCAAGAGAGGTAGTAAGTATCTTAGACCCTCTGATTCCAAATAGATTCAGTGGTGAAAAAAGACATAGAAGAGGGTGAGATTCAGTGTTGCTGAATTCTTATGAAAAGGTCCTGGGGATTATAGAAGAGCATTGTGTCAGTCTAGGAAAGCACTGTTTGTCAGACAGAAGTCACCTCAAAAGGAATTCTCTTCACAGAAAAATGATCTTTTTTGCTTCCCTCATGCAGGAGAGTTCTTTCTTGTCTCTATTCCTTCTTTTCAAAAAACATTGATGTTTGTGCTAATGCACCTCTCTACCTCTGAACACCAAACCAGTTATTTTCCCTTGACAAGATGAAGGAGCACACAGACATCCATATTTACCTGCTAGATGCCATGTTAAACCCAGTGTTTGCTGTTGCTGTTTGGTTAATCTCTGATAGTTTCCAAGATCTTGTTAGGTACTTAAATCCAAAACTTTTGTTTGCTGAATTGCTTCACATTCACACAAAATGGCATCGATTATGACAATTAAATACTTGATTAATTTAAGTGTAAATATTTGTAAATTGGGTTTTCAGAACATGTTTTATTTTATGTGTGGTGTTACCTGAATGTATCTAACCTAAAAACAAAGCCTGAAAGAATTTTCCTGGAAATCTCAACCACAGGATGGTCATGTGTTCCACTGTCCTGACAAATATTGGAGCTCTGATTTGAGAAGCTTGATTTGCGGAACAGATTGGTAATGTTTTAGTAATCCCAATATTTAGTGAAAGTATTACCTTTGTCTTTCTATGCTTCAATCTCTCAGTATAAGTAGCTGATCATTTTCCTCCTGGACAGATATTTTGATTCAAATTTAATACGTGAGGTAGTGTTTTTAAAGGCTCAACAATTTAAGTTATATTAATTTTATGTTTATATTTCACACACATCTGTATGACAGAACTGTAGCTGACACTCATGTTTCACTCTTCAGCAAAGACAAAATAAGAAACAACAGGAATATAGCCCAAGTGGTGTCTAATTGCATGATAAATTTTGCTGGATATTCAGTTTCTGTTCTGATTCTGAGTGCTTCAGTGAATATTGCTATATAGCTCACCTGCAAAATCCTTTAAAAACTATTACACATAATTTTAAACACTACTTTAAAAAGTACTTTTAAAAATACTTCTACTATTAAATAGTCTCAATCCTCCCACAGTGAGGAGAAAGAGGAACTTGTAGAGTCTACATGTTACTCTACTGAAAAATATTTTACACTGTCTTTTGTTACCACTGTCAAGTTCCCAAGGCTTTTTCAGGATTTGCTCCTCCACTCCCGCTCAGCCTGGGTGCTTGCTTCAAGCTGCCTTTCCTTATGTATTAGGGTACAGCTAGGGACAGAGATATGACATATTGCAGATAACATCCTAACATATTAAATAAGGATGTTCAAACATAGTGACAGATCCTGTTGTATGATGATACATCAGGGCAGCTCAAAGATAAGAATTTTAATATATTCTATTATAGAATCACTTAAGCTGACTAAGTGATAGCTGTGGGGGGAAAGCAGTAGCTCGCAGCTTCTGGAAAGGGTTAAGAGACCAGCAATGGAAAAGAAATACCTGGGTGGTGCAAGGGAGACAGACATATGAGTAACCAAAATCAACCTGTTAAAGAAAAAACTCCTTGATTAATTCTAAGACATGAGACGAGGAATGTAATTTTCAGCTTACATGGAGGATGAGATGTTCCCAGCATGTGACCTGCCAAGACACTCTTTCTGAACTGTCCCCAGCAACAACTTTTCTATGTTTTCCCTGAGTACAGGCTATGAATACTTACCATTACATCATAGAACCATAGAATAGTTGGTTAGAAGGGTCCTTTACAGGTCACCCAGTTCAACAACCTCCTTCAGCAAGCAGGGACATCTTCAACTAGATTAGGTTGCTCAGAGCCTGGTCCAACATGACCTTTAATGTTTCTAGGGATGGGACATTTACCATCTCTCTGGGCAAATAAACCTCCCTCATCATTAAACTTTTCTTCCTAATATCTAGTCTAAATAAACCTTCCTTTAATTTAAAATCATTATCTCTTGTCCTATTGTAACAGGCTAAAAAGTTTGTCCCCATCTTTCTTATAAGCCCCCTTTAGGTACCAGAAGGTGCCCTAAGACCTACCCAGACTCATCTCTTTTCCCAGCTGAACAGCCACGATTCTCTCAGCCTGCCTTCACAGGAGAGCTGTTTCATTCTTTGATTACCTTCATGTCCCTCCTCTGCACCTGCTCCAACAGGTCTTTGTCTTTGCTATACTGAGGACCCCAGAGCTGGACACAGCACTTCAGGTGGGATCTCACCAGAGTGGAGTAGAGGGGTAGAATCAATCCCCTCAACCTGCTGGTCACAGCGGATACTCTGGTGGTGTCAGCCTGCCCCATATTTCTTAAAGCTCTGAATCTCATCTTTGCCACATGGTAAAGGAGCAGATCTGTTTTAGGACAATAGGTAAGGAAAGGAAGAGAGTGCCAGGAATATTTGACTTAATGACCTGCAGCCTGCTCTTTGCCTGGATCCTATGAAAATATCAGAGTGGTGGGGAATTGCAAGCTGGAGGCTGGATAAATCACCCTGGTGGTCTAATGTGTTGTTCGCCCTCCCTCATCCACACTCCACTATCCCTCCTGCAGGATCCCTCAGATCTGATGAAGGATCTGGCATGGGAAGCATCCCCTATGGATTTATTGTGCTCAACCAAACTGATGTGTCCTGCCCATAAAGAAACTTGGTGCTCTTTTGCTGCTTTGTTATGGGGCTGTGCTGTGCTCTGCAAGGGTAGTCAGTTACCACTGAACCCAATATGTTGTAGGATTTATACCCATACAAAAGCTGGGCTTGGCTGAAAGGTCTTTTCCAACCTTAAAGACTCTATGAAAGGCATAGTAGGTTCGTCTCATTTCTGATTTTCATTAGATAGTCATCACTGAGAACATTATTAACTGTTCGAAAATGTTTTCTTTTTTTCAGCTGCAAAGTATTTTTCTGTGCTAAGTTAAATTCTAGCCCCAAAGAAAGCATCCACCATAAATTTGGCTTCCAGATTAAGAAAATATCTTTCAGTATTAATTGTTAGAATACCATTGAAGACTTTAAGTATGTGAAGGGCATTTCATTTTATATTAGGAAAGGGACTATTTGCCTTTCCCTTCATAACAAAGATAACTTCAAAGACCAAGGCCTCCCTTAAACCAGATCCCTGGAAATAATGGCAGACTGTGACTTCAGACATGTGAATAGAACTGGTGTGGCCACAACATACCTACTGCAATTACTGCCATAAATCCTATAGATAACATCTAGTTTCTACATCTGTCTTGCAAGGAGGGTGTTGAAGGCTCTCTGGAGAAGTCTGGAGGTGCTTCTCCTTGTACAGATCCCCTGAACACAGCTTGCAGCACCTGGGCCATCCTCTTCACACATGGGTGGTTTGGGACCTGCCATTTTGGTGAACTGAATTTGGGACACCTTTCTGTCTGATTTCCTGTACAACAACACCACATAATGTCACCCCCTGACCTTTGCACAGAGCTGCATGGAGTGGAGCTACAACATATACCAGTGAACTTCTGTCACTTGTGCTACTTAAAGTATTTAACAGTGCACTTCTCATGGCATTTACTACAGCATCCATTTTCTGAAGTCACTTTGAACAGTCAGACAGCCTACAGAATATCTGAGCTATCTGAGACACCTAGAATTACAAGCCACTTTTGTTAGGGTATTTTAATAATGAAAAGTATTTATTTCCATTATATTTGAATAGAAAAATACTGTGTGTTTGAATTATGGAATCTGTTTATAAAGTAAGAGCCAGTTTCATCATTGGGGACACAGAACTTAAATAAGAGATATTACATCAGTGTTTCATTTGGCTCTAAGTACAAAAAACACCATGATAACTGTATTTATATTTGGCTTTCATGTATACTTAAGTCTGGCAAGTGTATCTCATGGGCACCTGTTTGACGCAGAGATTTATGGAGAATGCCAACATTTGGTCTTGATATTTAAAAACAATTTGTTAATTGTCAAGAAAAGTAAACTGTTAACATCTTTATTTACTGATGAGACAACACGTCAGTACTGGAACCTATTCAAAATGGACAGTCATTTATTAGTCTCTAATGCCTTGCAGTTTTTAAACTGCAGGCTTTTTCTTTTTTTTTTTACTTCTAAATTTTGATTTTGCTTATGAACAGCCCTTAAGTAGATGTTTCATTTTATCAAAAGGCTACATAGTTCCCATTTTACTAATTTTCATACATATATTGTGTCAGAGAGAGATTTTGGACCCCAAGAAATGCTAAATTATCTCTTTTTGGTTTACTGTTCCCTTCTATTCACTTCTTTTCCTTTCTTCCAGGTCATGCTTTAGTGCATCCCAAAGCTATGGCTTTCAAAGTTGCAGACTTTATGTTTCTGGTCATATGTGTGTATCATGGTGGCTGGAATTATTTACAAAGCTAAAATTACAAAATCAGCCCCATGTGCCAGGTAGACCTGTGTCAGCAGGCAGAGAGGATTATCAGAAAACAATGTGGTGAAGATGGACTAAACAAAGGGAAGAGCAGTCCCCCACAGCCATACAAGCAGCCCAGTGGAAGGCACTTCAAGTGAATCAGTGTTTCAGCCCAGGTGTGAGTTCAGCTTTGAATCAGTTCCCTTGAGTGCTTGATAACAAGCTGCCTGGAGGTCAGTGTGGTCTTGGTGAGCTTTTGGATAAGTAGCTTCATGCTGCTGTAGCTACATGGCTATGTGTTTTCCAATTCAGGAGTTTTAATGCAGATCAATCTGTGTATACAACTGCAGCCACACCACTGAAAGCAGCATCGTCAGTCAGTCGCTGTGGTCCTGCTTCACAGAAAGGTCACAGTATGTGCAACCACCTCGCCTGAAATGAGAGGCTGACTGTAAAAATCACTATATTCCAGCAGCATGGCTCTTTCTCCAGGACAGCTCCTCATGTTTTCCCTCTAAATTATTTCTTGTCTCTCCCTCATCTTGCCCTGCCATTTGCAGTGCATGTTATTTTTGTAACTGTTCCCTTGCTCCTTCCTTGGATAAAGAATGCCAAAGAAAATTGGTTTCTACATGGTAGTACTTTGTATATACTTAATGTGCATTACCAAAAGTAAGGGAAAGAACAAATATGACCCCCAAGTATGACTCCGGTTTAGATTTGAAGCAAATCCTGTGCATTTTGCTCCTTGTGATCACATTTAGTCAGTGATTTTTTTCACATGAGTAAAACTTTGGGGAACATGTCACTGCGGTTTTTTGCAGTGTTGTAAATTCAAGTTTAGAGGAACCACAAAAAAAAAAAAAAAGAAAGACAAAATAAATCTTCAAATGCAAAAGCACAGCTACACATCTAGTTCCCCTTTCCAGATTCACATCACTGTATGACCTTATCCACTAAATACTTTAGGTCACCCATTTATAAAACAGG
>VYXB01003816.1:937504-967504 GCA_013397135.1 Pachyramphus minor
TGTGCCTCATTTATCTCATTTTTAAAGCAGAATTATTATCACAATCAGCATGTGTATCGTCATTTTTACAGCCCTCCTCCCAGCTTCCTGAACTGAAGTTCCTGGTGTGCTGATTTCTCATCATTAAATTGTTCATACAACAGACACACACATCTAGCATGGTTTCCACTGCAAATGGAAGTCAATATCAAATAAATAACTTGTATACTTTCTGGGATTTTATTTCCCTCTAGTTCCATATGGAGGTTTCCTGTGGATGTGTCTATGTGCTCACTGGGGGATGAATGTGCCAGTAGGATCTTCTGTACTTCAAGGAAGGGAAGCCAAACCCAGAGAAAACAGAGTATTTGACATCTTATGATGTATTCTCTGAGTAGACTGAGATTTAGATCAGTTCAGCAAATTCTGTCAGATGTCGAAGTGTAGCAGCTGGAGAACCAGGCCTAAGTATTCTGGCATACCATATTCTCTTTTCATTCCTCTTCAGTATTCTTCTTCCCAGAGACAGGTAGACAGGACAGTCTATACAGTTTGACAGTAGTATCTGCTTTAGTGTGTTTTTGGTTTTTTTCCTAGTTGCTGCTTCTTTATGATATCTACTTAGTCCTTCTTTCTTGAACCTATCAGTATACAGACAAATCTTTATAGCTCTTTGTGGCAGAGAATGCATGTAAGGTGACTTTGGTTGGATGCACTCCAAGATTTAAACCGGATCAACTTGGAGTGTCTTTACATTTTGGTATCAATTATTGCCTGGTTTTGACAGGAGAGTTTGGTAAGGTAGATTCTTGTTTCTTTACCAGAATTTGGCCCCTGTTTTGAGAAGAACCTGGTCAGTAGTAGCGTAGAGAAAATGTGGCAGTGTGGTGAACCGGGAAGGCTGTTGCAGACTGACATGGACAATGCCAGCAGAGTCTTAGGGGGCAAAATACAGGATGGTAACCCACTGTTAAAACCTCAATCTCTTTAAGATACTTAAATCACCCTCCCTCTTAAATCATTGTAAGGAGAGGCTTTACATGCAGTTCTCACTGCAAATATTCTTTAGGAAAAGCAATGCATTGGTGTGCATAATTCTAAAGAAACAAATTTATTTAAGACCAGCCATTCGAATCCTTGTGCTGACAAAAAACTATTAATTGTTAATATATATACTTTTTAGAACTTCACTATTCAAGATTCCTGTATTATCCCCCTTCTACTTTATTGGTCAGCACTGTACCCTTTTCATCCCTCTTAATTTTAAAAAAACAGAAGGAAAAAAAATAGAGGGAGGAATAAAAATGCTTGAAGTTTAAACGTTCTGAAAAGGAAGAGTTTCTCGGTGTCTTATATTTTAGCCTATATTCCTTGCTTGATTTTTTTTCTTTAAAACTTAATTAAAACCAATTAACTATTCTTTAAACATTGTTATTCAAGGAAAAAATATTAAAGACATCTCCTGTGAAAATACTAAGTTTTATCTATGACACTTGTTTTTATCAGTTTTGGGTAATCTGGTTTATTTTGAGATATGGCACTTTTTTTAAGTCCAAGCAAAGTAGAACAACAATGTGCAGTCACAAAAAAAACTATGGGCTATCTGCTATCAACTCCATCTGCTCAGAGCCTAAAGTCAGGCTTGATTGTTGCCAACAAAAGCTGGACAGTGACTATTGTCCCAGCGATGTGGGCAGTGCTGTGGAGTGGTCCTGTGCAGAGAGATAAAGCAAGAGGGGAAGAGAAACCACCAGAAGAAACCTGAGTGATGTAGGAATACTAATGCATGAGACAGTAACAGGAGGTGAAGGTGGGAGGAAATACTGCAGACGTTTTAAGTGTGGGCAGCTTGAATGTGGGAAGAATGAGCCAAATATTAGTTAGCTAGTGTTCAACTGCAGGCGGATTTAGCAGGCAAATCTGTGAGAAGACAGGAGAATTTGAATACCAGCTAAGAAAATAGTTTGCATCCCAGTTTTATTTAGACAGCTGCACCATAAGACACACAATAGTTTAAAAATTAACTGTGCTGCAGTGTGTATGTGTGGGTGGATATAAATGGCAATAAAGCACAGGAGTGTGCCTTTCATACCTGTGTCTCTTAGATCTGATGCAGATGCATAACTGATATTTTCATTCTGCAAATGTCTATGTGTAGGAAGAAAATGTAGCTGGTTAAGAGGCCATAAGCAGTTTTAAAATGCTTTCTTGCAGGTCTGTATGAACTTCGTGTTTTTGAATGCTGAGTAAGAAGATATTCCCTCTGTGAATGTGATTGAGGTAACCATTAAGCTTAAAGTTCAGGGTTTAAATAGAGGACCTTTGTATAATGTTTTCTGGAAAATGAATGCTCTTCTGCAAAGTATTGGTTTGAAATACAGGAAAGATAATGATCCATGCATATACATGTTAGATAAGTGACTGGGGTTTATAGGCTGTGTATATGAGGGCCTTCTTCTCAAATGCTGCTAAAGGTACTGTAATTTCAATTTCCTTGCTAAAGGACAAAAAGCAGTATCTCTTTTGCAGTGTCTTCAAGAGATGAATCTGTCTTATGCTGGTATTTTGTGCATACAGTGGATACAAATGGCTGGAGCAGAGTTTCAGGCAGGGGAAGTGTAAAGAGAAGTTCCTGTGACATTTCTGTTTTCAGTGTTAGGTAGTAGAAATAGTTTTTGCCTCTGGTGCAGATCCTCATGTGAGCCTGACTATGGGATGATGGCTGGATTATCACTCACAGCCCATACTTTAGCCAAGAAGGAGCATCAGTCCTTGCACTTGGCCTGCTCTGCTCCACAGGAGCTGGCACATGAGATTCATGCTGGCAACTGGGAAGTTGTGCTGGCACAGGGCCCAGTACTGGGGTGCTGGAGGTGTGTGTCACAAATGGACAAGATGGGGTCCCATTTTGGGGTGTAGGCTTTGCATCTGTGCACAAAAATGAGGGCAGAAGATAGGCAGTGTGTGGGGAAGGATGTAGGGTTTCCTGGTGGGCAGAGTCAGGGTGGTAAAGTACATGGGGCAGAGAGTCTAGTTTGGGCAGGTGGGACGTGTGCAAGATGTGGTATAAATCAGGTGAGGGGACAATTTAGAGGTAAGGCAGATGTGGAAATCAGCAAGGTTCCTCCAGTTAGACAGATTGATGGAGGAAGAACAGGAGTAGAATTTGCAGTTTAATTTACAGATGAAGAGGAAACCTTTGATGATTACTTAAAGAGGATGGAGGAAGAGGAACAGTGCTATCTCTGTGAACAGTGGCAGGGAGGCAAAAGCCAGTGTTTGTCCAGTGCTGACAGGCTGGACACTAAAGGTGCTGCATTTGAAAGCTCCCAGCCTTGTATTTTCAACATGTCTGCTGACAGATGATCTGAAGACAAGTTGTCTGTTTGGAAAATATCACGGAAGCAAAGTATTTTCTCCCTCAAACCTCTCCTCCCCACTCCTCAAGGAGGAGTGGACCAAAATGACAGTAGAGATGCTGATGAACAAACTTAATTTTCAGAAGGTACTCTAGAGGTGACTGCAAGATCTTTTGAAAAGTGTAGTGTTTTACAGAATGTGCCTTTACACTAAGAAATCCCACAGTGTTTGGGCCCTCAAAGAACAAATTAAAGCTGCAAGTTTAAATTCTTTGAAGAAAGCTATTGCCTGCTGATTGGTTGACATGGTATGCCACTAAAAAAAAAAAAAATCTTATTATGAAGATGAGATACAATTATGTCAGTTATTGTGGCCCAAGACTTGAAGTTTCAGTGTGCAGCCTGAAAATTAATATCTTTAACAGTGATATGACAGTCATCTACAATAAATGGAGGTTGTAAGCAGCTATGAGGTAGATGGTATACTCGTAGGGTCAAAAACCCCCTAAAACCAGTAACATAGGATTTACGTTAGCTTTTTTGCTATTTGAGGCTACTGCTTCAAGACACAAGACATCAATTTTAAGGATTTTTTTTCTAAATTAGATCTCATTTCACACCCCAGTAAGAGTTTGCCTTATTTTTTCATTTTTTTGCTGTCTGGGGAAATGCAAAAGAAATCCACTTTTTGATTTGTTTCGTTTAATTAAAATGTTTTCCTAAATACATGACTTGACCAAGTCAAGTGTTTTCATCAACAACACTTAGAAGTTGGTAAGAGCCTTTAACACTCTATGTTCTACCTTATTCTAAATCTTCTCTAAAAGAAGTGTCTCCTTGTCTTAGAGCATTCACTTTCCAGAGACATTAACCAGAAAGGCATAAAGTCACGGTCATTCAGGCAGGGGAGGATCTCAAGAGTCCAACCTCCTGCTCCAAACAGGGTCAACACTAAATTCAGACTGATTGTTGCACAGGGGTTTGCCCAGCTGGGCAAGGTTGAAAACCAAGGTTGAAAAATCAAAGCAATAGAGCTGTAGAAGAGAGGAAGCCATTAGCACTGGTAATTAAGGACAAAAATGTTTTACATTTTAGTGATTTAGCATGTTTAAGCTTAGCACAGGCTCATTCTTTTATCTCATGATGCTGTGCTAAAATCATCTTGGTAAAGCAGGTGGCTAAGAAGGGTGTCAGCAAAGAAGCAGCTGCAGTCTCATCATTTAATCTCAGAAGTGCCTTCTACTTCCTTATTAAAGGGGCATATAGGGCAGAGATACTACCCTAGGAGGACTCCCTGCCTCATTTGGTAGGGCCACAGCTTGCCTTTGGAGCTTGCACTGGAACCACCCCCTCCCAACACCCACACACTCTGGCTTTCCTCTTTCTATGGCACAGTGTTTCATGCATTGCCCCATTAAAACACTTTCCTTTGTTAGAGAGTTCTCATTCCTCTTTAATTATGTCCTCCAGAGTGGCATTCAAGGATAGGTTATTTTCCTTCTTTGTAGAGGATGTGGAATAATTTTCCCAAGGCAGTTTTAACTTCCCCTTTCCTTTAGTAATCCTAGTGTTTTAAATTACTCCTTTAATCACCGTCTCAAAGTAATCACCATGCAATAACCTGTCCTGCAATTCTGACTCAGGAATCAGAACTTCCCCTTTTCTGTGGTTGACGAGGTGACTGAGAAATGACCATTTTGTTGTTTGCTTTTAAAACATTTTTATTAATTTTGCTCTTTTTATTTTCACCTACTTTTTAAGAGGATCTGAGTTGGAGGAGGGATAATGTTTCTTGGATGCTTCAAATTTCCATTCCTGTTTTAGGATTTTTGATTAACTTCTCAGTTTTAATGATTATCATCCTCTGCAGAATTCACTTCCATTAAGAACCATCTTTTCCAGATCTGATTAAACTCTCTTTCTTTAGCTCTTGTTGAGCCCTTTGTGATATGTGGAATCCAGCAGGGCTACAATTAACCAGCTCCACTCCTCAGAGAGTAGCTTGAAACCACCTTTTAAAAAACCTATAGAAAAGAATTAAATATGCGGTCTCCATCCCTGTGAAATGGCAACGCTTACAATAATAGACTACCACGCTTGTCTAAGAATACATGGGGCAGCCTTTTTTTTCCTGCAGAACCAGTTCAGCATATTTTTTCCTGTGTGGGCTTCACTTTCATTCTTTTCTACTAACTTTGCTTTCATGGATCCCAAACAAAGAGAAATAGTTGAGAGTGATGTTCAACATTTGTTGCTGGACTATATTTTTTCTACTGCCAATTTACAAGTTTTGGCATGCAAATATCACTGTACAATTTGTTCAGAAAATTTTAGATACCTTGGGATTTCTTCCCACTTTCTCTGCAGCTTGCATTCACACTTTTGGATTTCAATTTAGTCAATTTTTTAGCTATATCCATTTTAAAGCAGCTTTGCATTGAATGTAGATGGTGCTGAAATGGACAGTGAACATCTGTGTGAATGAGACATGAAGATAAAAAGTGCAACCTGCTTTTGCAGATGACAAGGAATCATTCTCATAGTGTTCTCAACCTGTTTTGAGGAAGCTTCTTTGTTCATTTTAAAGCCTTGATGTGTGATTACTGGGGGTAGTAATGTCTTATCTGAGTGGACTTTCGGGAAGTTCTTCCTGGGGGAAACCCACGACTTCTCCCATTTGGCTTTGGAGACGTCAGGAAATTTGCCAGTGAACCTTGTTAATCACAGAATAACTCTTTTCGAAGTGCAGATGGACCTGATTTTGATCTTTCTTACCTGTCTTATTCTTCAAAGCAAGAAGTCTAGGTGTTTTCAAAGCATGTATCGAAGGGAGAACCCACCTTGTGTACTGATGGAAACATCACATTACACAAAATATATCCATTTCAAAGGACTGTGCAACTGCACATGGGAACATGTGGTGGAATAACTGGCACTAACATGGGGCTCATGCTTCTGTCCTCTCCGCCCTCTTGGTTTCACAAATAACAAGATGTGATGGAGGTTAGCCTGGGACTTGCCATCTCAAGTCTGGAAGGGTAATTCTAGGTTAAAAGTTGAATGGTAATTTATATATTGGTAATTAAAGCTGGTAAAGTGACTTCTGACACTTGAAAGACCTATTTCCCAACCATTTGTTGTTGTCGTCTCAATTTACTCAGGTAAAAACTGACTAAATTCCATTACAAGAAAGCCAAGCAGGCTAAACCTTTGAAATATAACAGTAGAGATCATGTCTGAGAATTTTGCTAGCTGAGGACCTGATCAGTCTCAATATGCACGTGCACAGAAACCGTCTGTACTGAGGACCATGGGACAGTCATTCATGTCCAAGTTTTCAAAAACAGAGATTGAGTTCACACCATACTAGCCAGTTGTGAAAAATGCCCCCCTTAAAAATGGGCAAGGAACAAAATGAGCAAAGGAAGATATAAGGTTATACTGCTCACCAGAATCCTTTCTATGCAAAAATTTCTGTACAATAGTTTCTTACATGTTATACTATGTTTTTCAGTATTCCAGATACTCAAAGACAGGATCCTACTATTATATGTATAAGAAAAGCTGGGAGAATGAATCCTTTCCAGAAATGAAATGTAGTGGTTAATAGCTTCAAGCCTTGAAATGAGTAACTTTTAGAAGCAGATGGCTAATAATGAAGAAAAAACCCATATGTCATCATGTGATTACATGATGACATTTAATTTTTAGAAAATAGGGGTTTTTTGCTGTCATTGCATATGTTTTCTAAGAAATACTATCTTGTGGCCCCTATAACCTTGAGCCAATATGGGCTGACACTGCCACAACCCTGTGCATTCCCTCCCATATCTTCACCCTTGTGCAGTCATTTCTGCATCTACATTTATGAGGTTTAAGAGGTGAACTGGATCTCAGAAACTGATATGTGTTAAAACAACATAAGAAAATATTACCTGAAAAGACACATTTCTAATGGGAATTCAAACCAGGGTTCATCTCCTGTCCCTGATCCAGTTTAGACAACCCCCTTGAGTGGCAGTGGCAAACACCATGTGGGGTCAGGGAGCTGACTGGGCAGGAAGGATGTAGAACCCACAGTTCCTTCTTCTGAAGGTATTGTGGGAAGAAGACTCTGAAGCAATGACCTAATTAACATGCTGAGACACTGAGCCAAATTAAATTTCTTGTCATTGACTGAGGGTTTGGGGTTTTTTTTCTGTTCTGTTATGGGTTTAGTTTCATTTTCTTTTTTGTTTTGGTTTGGGATTTTTGCTTGGTTTTGGTTTTTTAATTCTTATTTGTTTGGGGTATTTTTTGGTAAATGAATGCTTTGAGAATTTTGGGTTAAAAATCCATCACTGGTTTGGTCTCATGTGTAACACTTCAAATGTAAAGTCCATTCATGCCTCTACCCTAAATTTTGTAGCTCCAAAGTAACCCAGAGATTTTGCATGCATGCATGTAAAAAGTAAATAACTGAGCAACAATGAGCTAACAGGGGTCAAGATGTATAAGTTCAGCAGACATATTACAGCAGTGACTCAGGAGGACAGCATATTAGTAAATTAGGCTTTTGCCAGATGTAAAAGCTGATCCTTTTTCAATTGGGTATCATCTGAAAGGTCAAGAAGTAATGAAGTATGGGCGCACAGATCCCCTCTTGCCATGTGTTGCTACAAACTCTTGTCTCATAATGCACTAGCAGCTACAAGATACCAAACATAATAAACCAACATGTTGTGGGTGTCCTAGGTGCAGGTCAATTGTCCGAAGAGCATTCTGCAGGAAATGACAATGAATGGAACAGTAAAGAAGGGGCATTTTATACTGAGTTCCCTAATTTTATGGTTTCAGTGTATTTGCAATTTTCCAATATTTCACATTCCAGTGCTCTCCTGTGATGCAACTGAGTGCTGTTTACTCTTGAATAATTATCGAAAGATCAGAAGCCAAATCCTCTTCTGATTTACACCAGAACATATTAAGCTACCTCTGTTGATTTTTAGCTGATTTGGAGGCACTCCAAGTGCATACTGGTGTAACTGACAGGAGAATTTGGCCCTGTATTTCTACAAGAAATAATTTCCTAGATGGATACGAGTCCTGGTTCTAAGGTAAATGTGACAGAAAATCTGTGATTAGGTTGGATTGACTTCCACACTAGAAACCTTTTTTGTAAATACTATATATAAATACCAGAAAAATGTTGTTTGTTTTATATATCTGTGGATAAACACAATTTTATTAGAGTTACCAATATGTAATAAGGGAAGTAGCCATTTTAAGTAACAGATGTCCTATAGCTACCCCCACAAAACAGGGGAAGGAATAAAACAATCTTAAAAATACTATTGAAAAAGGAGTTCCGCATAACCACTAAAAGTAGACCTTGTATTGTTTTTCTGAGCACTTTCAACTTCTAGACCTTGGCTGTTCAAATTGTATTGCCTCTATTATTAAGAAAAAATTGCTAAGGATCACACTGGTCCCTTGGGCATAATTAACTTGTTCAAAGGGGCCCATCCCTTCTTGAATCAGAGGGAAGAGTTAGGACCACCTTTCCTAAGTATTTTATTCAATGCTTGTCATATGTGATAAAGGAATTCCACTTATATGTAGATGCTTATGTTGCACAGTCTAATTGTTGTTTCCTGGGCTTGAGACAACGAAAGTTTTTCTGACATCCTCTTAAGCCACTACTGAGTTAGCAAATCATTATAACCACTCTTTTTTTCCCCCTGAACTTCTGCTTTCCTCAAAACAAAAGGAAGGATGGAAACAAGCTTAATTCGTTAGACTTGGCCACATCAATACAAATCAAATTAATGTTTTCTCTTTTCTCTTCCTCATCATTACAAATTGCATATTCATGAGGTATTTTCAAGTGCTATGAACAACTGCTCTGTTTCAGTTTTTTTTATTTTGTACAATAATGTCTCTTTTTCTAAATTCCTTGGTCAGTGGTAATTTCTGCTTGACTTGATTGTAGGTGTATCATCTCTTCCAATCTTGTTGAGATCAGTTCCCCATTTATGGAGACCGTTGTAAAATCCAAAACCTTGGTGTAGCTAGCTTACTCTTCCCCAGATGTTAACATATACACCACTTCTTCTGTCTCTTCGTGGTCTCTGCTTGTTTGTACTACTGGAGATCATGTTCCAAGTTCCAATTGCTACTGCAACTAGTAAAGTTTTGGAGATTTTCCCTCAGGACCAATAGTCTTCCTCATTTTGTCCTTAGTGAAATGCAAATCAAATTCCAGCTAAACCCTCCAGATAGAGTGCATGCTCCAACAAGGCATAGGAAACTTAATTTTCATGGTTTGCATATTTGTGCAATTCAGACGCTGTCAGTGAAGTATCTCACTGCTGAAGGCCAGACGATCAGTCTAAAGATTTTTCTACAACATTAGCTGCCTACCTCTTAGCTTTTTAATTTTGTGGAATGGACTGTGAACAGTTTACACCTCTGCCAATAGCAGTTATGCACACGAGAGCCCCACTGAAGTCATCAATGGAAATAAGGAACTCCATATGTGCTTCCCTGTCATAGAGCATTAGTCAAGAGTTCCTGTCTTACTGCCACTGAAATTTTACTTTCTACTGTGTTTTCAAGCTCTGAGTATTTATTCCACATGAGTTTTGCCCTAGTTAGCTGTTTTAGCCCCAATATTTTCTCACTCCTCAGCAACACCATCTTAAACCCCACAAATAACAGTATAAGTCAAATGTAATATGATGGAGGCCATTAATCATCTTCTCCCAGGCAACCAACAGCAAGACAAGCTCTGCCAGGGGAGGTTTAGGTTAGATATCAGGAGGAAGTTCTCTACAGAGAGGATAATCAGGCACTGGAATGGGCTGCCCAGGGAGGTGGTGCATTCTCCGTCAAGAAGAGTTCAAGAAGAGACTGGATGTGGCACTTAGTGCCATGGTCTAGTAACTGTAGGGGTAGTGGATCAAGGATTGGACTTGATGATCTCAGAGGTCCTTTCCAACCCATCTTATTCTATGATTATATGATTCTACGATTCTATGATTTGAGACAGCATCCCTACCTGCTTCTGTGTTTTGTTCTGATTTATTGAGAAGAAAACATGGCAAAAAATTCCTGCATTTTGCTTCAGTTCCTTTCATTTATTAAATCCATTGTTGGTAACTAAGCTGCAGTCTATTTATGATCAAAACTCTGTGATGGTTTACCTGTACTGTCAAGTACCAGTGAAAGCCACTCTTCTGTGCAACACAAACGCTTACTAATCCATATAATTGCCTTGAGACTGAAGGGTTATTTCAAAATTAACCTTGACTTCAGCACACAGTCTCTCAAATCATGTTCAGTTTCTATGCATATGTTTTAATGCAGATATACTAGTGTACAAACAAACTATATGTCTGGTTAACTTGGGACCTACCGAATGCACTTTGATATTATGCAAGATCTTGTTAACTTTATCTATGTTTCATTTTCTGCAGAAAGGAAGAAGAGGAAATTGGATCAAGGCCTTAGTTTACTACTATTCATCAACAGTGCAAAAAAAAATCAAAGCCACATTAATAAACTAAATATTACCTCCCACTGATCACTGGCTACCAGGCAGATAGAGTTCTTTCTGATGGACTCCTAAGAGGGTCTTCAATAAAGTAAAATATTGAGCTTGACGTTTCTCTTGCTTGCTGCCAGGAAGGTCTAAATTGAGTCCCAGTTGTTTTTCAGATTAATCCATTTGAGAGTATAGAATCTGGCAAGAGTATTTTACAACTTTTTGAAAATATGTTTAAGCTTAATATAGGTTTGGGTATTTCATGTATATGTGCTTAATTATAAAACACTCATATCAAGTACAAGGTATTAGCATGAATGCCTAAAGAGACTTGGTAGAAATAAGCAACGTACAGCAGCAAAAAGCAATGCTCAGTTTGGATGAGGGACAGAGCCAAAGCATCTGCAGTGTTTTTCTGAAATGTTGCCATGTTTTAAAAGTGATGACTGCTTCTGCAGTACTCTTGTTCCTGGGGGCCTGGTTCTTCTTGTTTACACCATTTTTAGCTCATTGCCCTGAGAATTACTATATTCCTGTAAATCAAGAGAAGGAGGAGACTTTGGCTCAATCTTTCTTGTCAACTGGAGAAATATAATAACTCTCCTGTGTGGACTGTAAAAGAAATCTGAACAGAGAATGAAAGGTCTAAGAGTTTAGAGGCCATCTTCAGTTCCAAGCCCCTTCTTTTGAAGTTTGGTGAAGGATATGACAGTTGCACATACAAAGCTTTATGAGCAATTAGCTTTTGAGCCCTACATGACTGTGTTGGGACTTAAAAGTGGTATGATCTAGAGCTGGCTGTTAATTTTTCAACCCAATGTTTTCCCTTAGAAATAACGTTCTACTCTTCTCTGAAGCCGAAATTAATTTTTATTGAAAGGCATAGGTTTTGATTGAACTTTTGACGGGGAGGTTTTTTGCATCTAGGTTGGAATTTTGAGAGGAAGTAAACCCCACCCCAGAACAGAAAATGTCCTCCTGGTTGGATGAACCAGAGGTGGGGGGAACCAAGGTGAGAAGAGGACCTTGGACACTCTCGTATGCAAAGCAAAACTGCAAAAACTGCACAACTGGTCATTCTGATCTTCATCTTCCTGTCCCTTCCTGTGGTTGTCCTGAATGAGAGGTGGTGAGTAGTTTTTATTTCCTGGGAGTCTTAGACATGCTAAATCTCTCTGAAGACTCTTCTCTTAGTGTGTTTTCCGTCTCTGTGCTAGAAGCCTCTGGATCATTAAAATCCTCCTGCTTGAGTATTGACCCTCTGAGTATTCTGGGCCATGCTTTTTCAACTTATGTTAGAAAAGTCTTCAATCTTCTCCAACTCTTTCCTTTGTTTCAGAGGCTTTCATGGATCTCAGTTTTGATCTGTGTGTACATTTTAATATATATACATGCAAATAAGACAACATGTATTTCTATCTATCTATCTATCTATCTATCTATCTATCTATCTATCTATCTATCTATCTATGTGTGGCATGCAAAAATCATATACTACCTCATATTCTGCATGAGGATAGACATCAAAGCCTCTGACAAAATGTATCACAGCTCATTGCTTGTTCTGACCATAGTAGTATGTAATTCTTCTAAAGGCAACCAGAGGAAATTTGTCAAGGTTACCAAACTTCCTTCTGCTGGAAGCATAGCCCCTCTCTGATGCTGGTATATTGCCAGTGACATCTGACAACAGAGTGTAACAAACAAGCTAATGCTGATCACAAAAAATAGGAGGGAGAGATGTGGTTTACGTAAATTAATTTAATTTTTAGAATTAAGTCCTTGGCATGACTGGCAAGTGAAATCATGGAGGATTTTTCCTTCTCTGGCTCTCAGACAAGTTTAATATAGCACTATTGTCAGTCCTATAAAAATTACTCCACTATGGGAACACATTTACTGTATGATAAATCATATCACATGGATGCAAATAGAACAAGGTTGAATTGGCACGCAGCATGTCTGTGTAGAAATAGCCAAAATGGAAAATGGTTTGAAAACCCTAGGGGAATGACTGTACACATGGCTATACAATAGACTAAATATCTGCTCAAAGACAATGAGAAGCAGGGTACCCTCTTTTGCTTCCAAAATATAAGCAAAATTTCTCAAATTATGACATCAAATGACCAAACTTGTCCTTGGAGATCATGTATTATTTACTGAATTTTAGGTTTAGATTAAGAATGATTTGACAATGTGGGAAGATAAGTGAAACTGTTAAAAAAGCCTATCTGAGAAATATTATGGTAACTACACCATGGATTTTCAGTAAGTGCCTATAAGAGTGGTTACTGGAAGATTAGGTACTGGTTATATTTTGAAAACAAAGTTAGAGTTGAGCTTGACATATAAACAGGAATTAGTTTTATAATTTTGGTTGTTTTTTTTTCCTAACTCCTCAAGGCTTTGGAGGTTTTATTTTAATCTGACAGATCTTAATGGTTTTTAGAAAAATGTTTTATGAAGAAAATTTCAAGTCATTGCCCAAGAAAAGCAGTCCAAGATTATTCTACCATCTGTGGGCAACTTGGATGCACACAGACATTAATCTATCTACTGGTCATGTCTCGGGTTTACTGACCAAAAAGCTCTTTTATTAAAAATGCCACTTTCTGATCCTTAGTGCTCAGGAGGGCTTAAGCCATAATGTGACATCTGTTGGCTCAACCAATTATGTATAAGGCATTTTTGATGCAATGGTTTTGTTAGAACATGCCAAAATCATTGAAAGTTTAATTGGAAAAAATTTCATAGGTCCAGATTTTAATTTCCAGAGAGAGTGGGAAGAAGAAAAGGAGAACAGAGTTCGTTCATTTCAGAAGAGTCAGTAGTTAAGACATCCATCTGCTGTGAGAAGCCACACTCATAAGCCTGCATGGCCATTTTCATCTTCATGTGAGACATTTGAATGGAGGTCTTAGAGCAGCCTGACCTGGTGAGTAAAACTGGTGTTGCAGTCAAAAAACAGGAGCTTTATTTTGCATTAGCCAGTAAATAAAATGGACACCCCTGGCAAAATAAAATTCAGTTTGACCTTCCTCTAAGCAGTCTCTCTAAGTTCTGGAATAGTCTGAGAATCAGTTGTTATGGAGATGATAGTGCAAGAAGAAAAAAAATATATGTTTAATGTAAAAGCAGAAATTGACCCATAGCCTGACAGTATTACTATTGAACTGTGAATACCACTATAAACACAAGTCAGGGAAGCCTGAGCATTCAGAGTCAACTTTATAGGTCACAAGCACCCTAAGACCCAAGTCAGAGCCATGAAGGTCAGCATGAATGTGCATGAATGTTCCCCTACCTGCAGCCTGAATAATCCAGAACCAGCTAAAAGTAGCAGTTCCTGATGTAATAGAAGGTATCTGAAGGCCTGGACTGTGTCTTGGTGCATCTGCTTTAGAAGTTTAGTTGTGACCAGGAGAGTGGTTTTACACGAAAATCTCGGTCCATGTCCCCTGTGGTTTACCTCATGGTGAGGTCTCCAACCATAGAAATTTATTCCTTTCAGACGAAACTGCAATCACATAGGTGCTCTAAGAGCATGTTTAATGGACTCTAACCACTAATAGAAAATCAGACCACAAGCTTGGGCTATTTACTGCTTATGATGGCAATAGGCCATAACCAGAGTTAACCAAATGCCAGATTTTGTTCTGAGGTTTTCAGATGTATGTATTTTGAAAGCATAATTTCCATGATCAAGGACTCAAAGCTGACCACTTGAGAACCACAGAACTACATTTGTCTACATAAAAGTGTATCACTAAGGGATGTGAACACATATGGAAAAGGGTGTTCTAACTTTACATAGGTATCCTTTTATACCACAGCCATATTTGGAGTCCTTTCCCAAGGATTTTAATCTCTGATTCCTGGCTGCTTTGCACAGACTGTGTAAATTCAGGAAGGTGGGGTTCCAGTCTTGTCACTCAGGCTGTTCAAGATCCTACCTCACAGCAATCAGCAGAGCCAGGTTTCCGCATGTCCAGCAGGTGGTTCATGAAGCACATGAACCAGCCTCTGGAACTTTGTGGTCATGAACTCTACATGGTCCCATAGGCAAGCCTCACCTCCTCATGGACTCTTGCAACCATGGATCACACAGAGTCTCCCAGGCTTTAGGCTTTCTTTTGTGTGTCTGCTTGATGGATCACCACATACACCTTACACCCTCCCATGTCCTCATAATACCAGACACCTGGCTCTGGAAAAGCTTAAAAAAAGTCCAGGGCTGCTTTTACTGGCATTCCAGTCATCTCCAGCTTTTCTTTGTCTGTTCCTGACAGGTAACTCCTTGTCCCGAAAAGTTGTAGTGCTGATACTTGCAGGAGAGGAAAGCGTGAATACAACATATTTAAAGGATCAACTGACTTGCTTTACTTAGATCTTCTACAGCAGAGGTTGGAGAGGGATGAACTTATATCTCTGCTCATCATCTGTGTCATGATCTCAGTCAGCAATTTGAATTTGCATAAAACTCAAGATCATCTTCTGGGGATGAAAAAACACACCAATTCTCATCTAAAAGCAGATGGCATGTTTTGGAGTGTACACAAATTTCTTAAGGGTTGCATGACACAATCTGAAACTGTGTTTTGATGCAGTCATTTAAAAACATAGTGGACAAGAATCCAAGAAGGTAGGTGCAGAGAACTTGGACAGAAGATGTGTGAACACACTCAAGGTGAGCAGAGAAAGCTAGAAGTTGATTGCATTTGAAGGGTACAAGTCTATTTTGGGAGGAATGCTTCAAAGAAGAAACTGTGAATTCCTTATTTCTGAGAAGATTTTGAAAAACACACAGAGATTACTTCGAAAAAAAGGGGAGGGGCTGATGGTGGTCCATTTCTAGGACCACTTGAAAATTGTGTTCAGCAGTAGCATGGTCACCCCACCCCTTTAGAGTATGTATTCAGTAAAAGGGAGTCCTTCTACAACACACAGGAAACTATCAAGCTGTCCTCCTCATCTAAATAACAGAGATCTTGTTTCAAAGGAAAAAAAAATCAACCCCTCATATCATCCTGTCAAACTCATTAAAGCATCTCTTTTTGCCACCTCATCTGACATTTTATTTTTAATTTTAAATAAAATGGATGCAAAGGTTGAAATCCTTGAAAAAAAACCCACAAAACCAAACCAAAAATCCAAACTTCTAGTGAGAATGAATGGAGAGATAGACAAGTTATAGTAGCATATGAAGAAATAAATGGTCCCTGTATACTTCGTTAGTGACTGCTTTTAACAAGAGTTTGTGTTTGCATTTTAACCTTTGATTTTTCCCCAAAATTCTTATTGAAAGAAAAATTAATCTTTAAAATCTATAAATGTAGGTATTTATGGCTTTAAATAACTGCATTTTCATATCTGTATGAAAACTTCTATGCCACAAACATACATCCCACTTAAAAAAAGCAACTCTGTTTTCAATAACTATCTATTTACACTTCTAAAAAACTATTTTCCTGAATAACATAGCCCTGAATTTCTGCTTTCCTAGCTTCAGAATATCCTGATTTTTGAACTACTGATCAACCACATATCCTATTAAAGCCAATGTGAGATGTTTGGTTCCTATGATAATCATGATGCTTCTAAAAAGTTTCTGAATAGGGTAGTAGCCCAGCTGGCTGAAAAAACAGGGACCTAGATATGAAATCTCTACATAGGATAACTGTAAGGGAATAAGCAAGACACCATCAGTAAAGAAATTTTCACAGCATAAGTAACACAAATTAAATGTTACAGAAACAAGATTTGCATGAACCATCTCTAGCATCATGTATGAGCCTAAGGGGGAAGAAAAAGGTGTAGTTAATAATGTTTATTAATTACAAAAGTTTCTTACATCTAAGTTTTCTTGTGTCCTACATTCTAGACAGCTGCCTACTTTAAAACATCATTTCTTTGAGACAGCTCCATGTTGTCTTTTTGTTATGGTGAATACACTTACAGTGTCTGTGACGTTCATGTGATTCCTATTCCCATTGGAGGATGAAGTTTCCTCCAGTAAAATGAAATTCTGGCAAAAAAGGCTATTAATAAATGTAACTTCTTATGCGTAGCAAAGTATTTTGTGTACTTGCAGCATGGGGAATTCTTCAAATGGTTTTCTTTTATGAATAATTGTAAATTTAATGTTGGCATCAATAACTTCTTTAAATGGCTCATTCTATATCTGAATTACACACTTCTTAGCAGCATAGCTCAGCTTTGATGAATCTCGTGCATAATTTTAGTTTATACCATGTGAATACAAAAGCAAGGAAGATGTTAGAGTTGTTCAAATTACCTGCCTCTTAAATGATTTTGGGGGAAAAGGAATGTGTTATGCTTTGGTCAATGAGACTGTAGAACACAATAGAATCAACATTTTTTGACTTTTTATCTGATTGAACAACAGATTCAGAGAAATAAAAAGGCAACACACCTACTGAAAAATAAAAGTTTTCTTAAAAATGAATGTTCAATCTAGGCAAGAAGGGTTTTCCTGAAAACAACTGTCTTCTAGAGCCTGTGGGTTTGCTAGACCACTGTAACTAAACAGTTACTAGAAGCTGTGATGCTCTAGAGCATCTCTATATACTAATTAGAGTTCTTTCCACATCGGATACAGCACAGGGTAAAGGCAGGCACAGCTTTGAATTGCTTTGAAGCCCGTAATTGTAACTGCTACCATCAAGCAGGAAGTTTCTGTACATGGTGTCATTCTAAGAGCTCAATATACGTGAGGAAGTTTTAACTGTTAGGGCTTTAAATACCTCTCTGATTCCCTTATGGAAAACAGCCTAAACCTCAGAGACTCAAGGTGGCTTTGGCTGAAGCCATTGCCTCGGTTCTTTTGGGTGCATCACATCAGGCACCATGGAGTGGTGTATGCCTGGATTTTTCAAATACACCTTAACTATATCCTGCTTCCCTGAGGGTAAACTGTGATTGTTTCAGTCTTTCCCATACATCTCAGAGGCCTGGGATTTCTGCAGCCAGGTCTTACCAGTTAAGACCAAGGCATTAAGGGCCTCAGCCCTTTTCCATAAACCCTGTCCCCAGTCTCCTGACTCATTTAGTCCATGTTTTCACTGGTGTTCCTTTCACTTCAGTCATAGAAGTCCTTCTTGTTGTCCTTACCAGATTTAGCTCCAAGCAGGCCTTGGTTTTCCTAATTCCATTCTGACCTACTTCAGCCTCTATATTCCTTCTGACCTTACTTCCACCTCCTGTGTTCTTCCTTCTCATGTTTGGGTTTTATGAGGAGCTTCTTGTTAATCCATGGAAGCCTCCTGTCTCCTTGACTTGATTTTCTGAACTCTGGGATGGACTATTCTTGAGCTTGGTAGAATTCAAAATCAACTTGCTTCCCTGGACCTTTCTTCTTTCATGGACCCAACTCCATGGGATTCCTCCTTCCCTGTAAAGGGTAAAGTCAGCTCTCTAGAAGCCCAGGGCTATGATCCTACTTCTTGCCTCATTCTTCCCTCTCAGAATCCTGAGCACTACCATCTCGTGGTCACTGCAGTGAAGCTGCCCCAACCTTCTCATTCCCAACCGTGTTCTTCCCAGACAGTTCTTCCATGTCTGCAAGTATGAGGCCCAGCAGAGCACCTGTTTTTTGCTCCATAGTTATGTATGTAATCCTTCAAAGCAAAAAATATTTAGGGATCATATGCGTACTTGAATTAGGCCATGCAGTATCTTAGACAATTCAGCTGTCTCACATGTAGATACTACAACATCAAGCCATTAGTTATTTTCAGGCTTAGAGGGTACAACTAGAGGGGCCCTGGGCACCCTATTTCACCTCTCAGGACTATATTTTTAGTTGCACAGTAGAAAGACCTATAAACATGACACATCTTGGTCAAGTGATGTTTATTTTTATTTTGGAGGTAACATGGTTTCTCAAGTTGGGCTCATAATTGCTGGTATCTTTTCTGACATTGCAGCAAAGCAGTGTCAGAAAAGTGCAAAGTGAACAGCTACAGAATGAAGTAAGTACACCCCTAAAAGGCTTGAAAGATAATAAGGTCTTCTTGAAAATGGCTGGGTTTTTTCCCTGATCTCTCTCTTTCTGCCCAGTATACAGTAGGAAGACTGGAGTTTCTGGGACCCCAGGGAAGAGTTTAATGAATAAATGTCCTGTGTTCTACATTATATGAATCCTGCCTTAGAAAAAAAAAAAAAGAGGTTCTTAAAGTTGATGAGCTATAGATTTGAAGTCTTTCCCTCTGCTCACACATGCCTTGAAAAAAAAGATAAAAGGCAAAATAACCTCCAGCTGAAATTAATAAAACTATCCTCTTGCAGTTTGAATAAAATGTAAGGGCTAGACTTTGAAAAGTTGGAGTATAAGACATACTCCAAAACTTAGGCTGAGGTTTTTAGTCCTCATTTTTTCTCCAAGCAATGAGCTCTCAGCATTTCCTACTAAAGAAGATAGACATTTCTGAGGGCTGATATATCTTAAAAAGTGGGTCTTTTAAAAATGGATTCAACATGTTATTTCAGAAGTAAGTGAAATACTGATTTAAATATCAGGCCTGAGGTTTATTCCTGCAACAGATCAAGTGTAAGCACACCGTTTCCATAGGGTCACTCCTAAGATAAGTCCTTAGTGCCATGGTCTGAGATGGGGATTAAAGCAAATGGGACAGCAGTAAGCAAGAAACACCTCAAGTGCCCATCTTGGACAGAGACCTTTTAGTCTTCCTTTCACCTTCTGTGCCACCCAGAAAATCTGCACTGTAAGTGGTAGCACACATTTCTTCTTACCTTTGAGTCTTTGAGTGGTCATACAAATACGATTTTTTAACTTTTCTAGTTCCTGTATTTACATGCCTGGATGGGCTGAACTGGTATAATTCATGTGTAGTAAGAGGCTGTTTCTGTCAGACTTGGTCCTGCTCTGGTCCTCATTATTTTTGCCATCCTAATTCTCAAACAGTGCATGAACTCCACATTTCCAAACAAGGGAATTAACTACATTTTCCATGAAATGTCCGTTTAAACTTTTGGGAGTTCAGGAAACATGCTGCCACTTTTTTTTAGGTGGTACTTATGCAGCATATTAGGGAAGACAGGCACCATGCTTTCTTATGGAAAGATTACTTCTTCCTTGATATGACCCTCAGCAAACATAAGAAGGATTTTGTGGATGTGCATGAAACAAGGCAAAGCTGCAACAAATGTGACTTCAGCCAGTTCCACTGCCAAAGTCCTAGCAAAATTATTCATTCTCAGATAAATCTTTAATTGGTTCCCCTTTTAATACTATTTCTGGACCCCAGAGACCTTTCTAAAAAGCCTCTGTGGAATATTTTTCTTCATTTTTAATTAATTATCTGCAATGTAAATTAATGCACAATAGCATTTTTTTTCAAGTCGAGAGGAAAGCATTTTCACTGTAAATTAAGATTCCTCCATCAACAATTTTACCGCAGCAAAGCTGCATCTTCTCTGTTCTAAAGCTCCAGACTCTCCTTCGTGATGTTGCTCTGCAGCAGTAAAGAAAGAAACCACCGCTTCACAATGCTAAGCACTCCAGTGGGAAACACAAACAGAGTGCATAAACCAAAGCATTCATTTCATGAGATTTTATTAAAAGGTTTCACCTCTAAATTGAGCTGTCATACGCTGTTGGGAAACTTTTTACCACAGTTTATTTTAACTATGTATAAAAACATTAAAAGAATGAAAATTCTGCAGTTTTTCATATAAAAGGTGTGACCTTTCACACACTGCCAGTGAGCTATAGTGCACTTAATCAAATTGGTTCGAAAGTAAAATCATGCTGAATGTGAGGATTTTTTATTTTTTTGCTCCCCCCCACAATTCTTAGAAGTGACCCCAACCTTGTTAACATGCTGCAGATTTCTGTGTATCTCTGCAGCAGGCTCTTTGGAGTTCACTCCAACAAAACTACAGCGCATGATTAAAAGATATCCTCTAGATGAGAAGGACGTTCAGTAATTTATAAATCATTCATTTGTGACATAGCTTTATACAGCTTTTCAAGGAATTGCATTAACTGCTTTTGCAGCTTCCTCAAATGTTGCTTTCAGTAGACAGTGTCATAGGTCATTACCAGTTTTTCCCTTATGTAAGCAATTCCAACTTTCTATTAAAAATACTAATTTCCACTCCACTACAGTATCTTTTGAAGTAGCATGTATATTAAAAAAAATTCACAAGTTGCTTTGAAATATTAAAGGAATATATTTAAGTGAAGGGCTTTCAGGCAGGTTGTTTTTCTGTATTCCTGATGACAGAAAGATTTTAGCCTACAAAGTCAATAGTAAATTTTATTAAAGTCATTATTTTCCTGTTACAGGCCTTGCGCTTTAAATAAACTATAGCTGACAATGCTGTCTTACATACTGTCATGCTGTAAAACAGCCTTTCTTTATTACCACAGGGACAACTCATTTAGAACTTTGAAAGTGTTTTCACACTGGAGTTGCTCATTTGTGGTGCTGGCCGATGGCTGTTCTTGACGAATACCTTTTATAGCTGGAACTTGCTCCTTTTTTCTTTTGAAGATACAGAGGAGGAAAAAAAAAAAGAACTTGCAAACCCAACATTTTCCTGTTTTCCTGTTAAAGATAAATATTCTATCCACACCATTGGAGACATATCTCAATCTTCCCATAATAATTTTGCTGTGACAGCTTGAAAACTCTTATCCTAACCCAAATTTTCCTCAATTGCTACAGTGTAAATTGATGGTAGCTCCAATTAAGTAAAAACGAGAATTTCCTGTTACTCAAATGATGTTTTTTGGTTACTGTTATAGGCTTGGTCCCCTGGCTGAGGCTGTAGTTTCCCCAGACTGTTGCTTTGATAGGAAAGCCAACACAAGGAATTTTCACCCTCTCCCTCTCGCTTTATCACTCCTCTGTTGCTGGCCCCTTTCCTAAATGTGACTGGTACCTCTATTTACAGGACCTTGGCTCTTCTGTAAAATTTCTATTGTAAGCTCAGATCAGTTCAGGCTGCTGTTTAGTCACATGGTCCCTCAAGAAGTGGCACAGCTTGGGCTCAAGGAAATAGACAGTCAGGGCAGGATAAGAGAGGGTTTGGGGCTGGTTTTGCCACTGCTATCATCAGTTGTCTGATGCTGCAGGCAGAGGTGCTGGGTCTGTCCCACTGGGGATGGTGTTATGGTGCAGCAAGACATCCATCTGTGCCTGCTGCAAGAAGGCCAGTGATAAACTTGGAATTAGACGTGGGTGTTAGCATACCAACTTGAAGTCCTAACTAGCAAAAGAGATAAAGGTGGGAAGAGATGGTGCAGGCATTTCAAGGTCTTCTGACTCCTAGTTTCATGTCCTCTCCCAAAAAAATGAAATTATTTTTTTAAGCCCACCTGAGTATAAGTAAGAGTAGTTTTGGGCTCTCTGCATTGTATGTATCTTGCTCTTCATGCAAAATTTCTATTTTTGCCCCATGAAGAGGCATGTTCTTGACTGTCTAACTTAGGTCCAGGCCTTCATCACAGAGCCATCCTTCCTGCTCTCTGAACTTTCATCAGCTGTTGTTGTCATGCAAATAGGACTACAGCCAGGCCAATTTTGTAAATTGTCCAGATGAATGAGCAAATGTTGCTCGAATTACAGATGGATAGCCTGATCTTTGTATTTTTCTGTACTGAATATATTTCTATCAACGAAGCTGTCTGTGTTGATACCTGAAAAATTAAGTTTATCTCTTTGAACATGTGTTGAAACAGTACTGCTAGAGTCATCCAAATGTAGAGTTGAAAAGGCCACAGGAGATGATCTAGCTGACCTCTCTTCACCAACAGGGAGTAACATTGCTTAGAACCTCCCCCAAGTGTTTATCTAAACTGGGTCTAGCCACATAGCTAAAAATCTTTTCCATGCAGACACCACTTAAAAATTCCCTTTGAAGTAAATTAAGCCACGTTTTTCTTGGTGTGTGTCTTGTTCCACCCTGCCCCCTGCCTTTTGGACCTTTGGGGAAGAAGCAAGTGTTACCTCTTTGTAGTGACTTTATGCGTTGACGGTGGACATTTTGCTTTCTGATTTCCAAGCTGTCCAAACCCAGGTTCATCTTACAGAGTTTCTAACACTTCAGTGTTGCTAAAAGCTCCCGTTTTTGCTTTCTCCTCATTATCCCATCTCCAGATCTTCCCTCACCATGTGCCGGCACACGTGCCCGTATGATCTCTTTACAAGCACACTCCAGAAACCAAGCCCAGCAAAACTGGTCTAATAGCTTTCCACTGAGTTATTAAAATGAAGTGCCCAATGACAGAGTCCAGTAAGGATCAAAAAAACAGTGGAGAGAAGTGAATGCGATCACACAGCTCTGAGTAGGCAAGGACTATGAATCAGGGAGAGTGAAGGAGGCAGTGGACTGCCTGGATGGCTCTGGTACCCACAGACCTGCACCCTAATTTTATTTGGCATAGCTAAAAACCTGCTGCTAAGAGAGAAAGCCCTTCTCTCCCCATTACACATGGCTGTGTTCCCACCTTATCCTTCAGGGCTGGATCAGGGAATCACATACCTTCATGTCCTGTAGTTTGATGGGCTAGTTTTCCATCAAGCCAGTAACCAACTCAGTTCATAGCACTGGATCAAGATGTGAATGACACAGGAGTACCAAGTGGACAGACATGGAACCCTCAGCAACAGTCCACAGTTGACTCAGATTACACATCAAACAAGAGGACCGAATTCTTCCTTTTACTTTATGCCGATTTACATGTAATTCAGAAGAAGTAACTACTCTGCTTTATTCAGCTAGTCAAATTAATCCTGAATAAAATCCCAACAAAGAACTTCAAGACAAATAGTGGAGATCAGACTATGTATTTCATAGGCTAAAATACTCTGAATCTCAGATACTGAAAGACACCAGTAGAAATAGGAAGCTCCTCATGTAAAACTCTCAAGTGTGTAGAGAGAAGACTAAACATGTTTTGAGTCCTTTGCTATGAATATTTCCTTTGGTGTGACTACATCACTCACTTTTCCCCCAAGGTAGCTAATTTAATTGTTCTTTGTACACTTTTAGGAACTATTTGAAATGCAGGGGCTATAAATTTAGCGTTTGTCAGTTTGGGCTTTATGTAGAATATGCATCTGGTGCTCTGCTGACATCCCAAAGCTTGTGACTCTTGACAGGGAATATTTATTTGTAGATACGCAACTAGGAGGTCACATTTAGAGTCTGAATCCATTCACTGTACTCGTGATTTATAATAAACATTATCTCTTTGGGTCACCTATGCTTTAATTTGCTGCGCGTTGAATGGACTTGTTTTGAATGAGAGCGTTTAAACACACGTCAATGATTTTTAAGTCTCAGTATGTCAGCTGTCTAGAAATAGCAGTAAAATTTCAGAAATTATATTTCAAGTACCCATGTTACAGTGATTTTTGTCCTCCTGGACATCAACAGGTATTTTTCTCCTTCAAGCTGTGGATTTCAATAGATTAAAATGCTCACGAGTATTAGCTATCTGCTGCAGAACCATCTGTCCCACCTGCAGAACTGCCTGAAGACTGTTACCCAGACAAAAGACATAGAAAGACTGTTTCAAATTCTGAGTTGATTGTTTCGATATACAGCAGTAGATATCCAGCCCACATTTTGCAACTAATTATTGCTAGGTCTCCCTGCCAGAAATTGAGGAATTTTTTTTTTCCTCTTCCCCCTACAGTTGTGTCCCTCATGCTTCATGTAGCTAATGTAGATTCTATCAAAAAGCATGATTTGTGATGTTTGTGTGTTACTGTTTACTTAAAAGTGCTAAAACCACCTTTTCTTATCAACAGGAAACTTTCAAGATATTTAAAAGCATGCCTTTAAACCTTCTGGCAGCAATAAAGCAAAAATGGCAGGTGGCTGTATGAAAGAAGCAGGATATGTTTATACTATGACTAACCATGGGGTGATGGGGCGGGGGGGAAATTATACCAGATACAGCGGGCTGGAGTCTCATCTCAGTTACAAAGGTGCAAATGCAGAGTAATATTCTGTTAACACCGGTGCTTTTAAAAAAGTCAGACTATCTCAGTGTGTGACATATAGCAATGTGACAATAACAACAACAACAAAAAGACATAAAAAAGAACTGTATTTGTTCTAAAAAGAGCTGTATTAAATTTGTTTGGGCAAGGAGGGACAAAGTGCTGGTTTGCCCACATTTCTGCTGAACCAGGCTTGAGTGTTCATTTGTTTGGTTGCCAATGAACCACCAAGGAGCACCTAATTGATTTGAGCGCTTGCATTTTTCAATTTATGGAGCTGAACCTTCTCAGGTTTATAACAGCACTTAGATGCTTTGCTGTTTGGATACACTGGTGTTGTACCTGGTATTGTCTGATGTTCTTCCAGTGGGTAGACTAAGAGAACAACAAAAGTTCAAGAATAAAAGGTTTTTTCCTAACCCTTTTGGTGCAAGCTTAGACCAGATTCAGTGATCAACCCTCCCCCCCCCCTCCCCCAGCTTCTACTTTTCTACCAATGATGAAACATCTCCATAAAGTATTAAGCAACACCAACCAGGACTTGTTATACTAGTTTGTGGTACTAGAAGGTGCAATTCCTGCGGCATGGGAAGGTTGAAAAATTCAAGTTCATTCGGAAAAATAAAAGTTGAATTTTCTTTTCAGGTGAAAGAAAAAAAATTGAAAAGAGTTGTAGCCATCTTTTTTTCCCCATCTGTCCAGCCCTAGCCAGTCCTCTCAAACCATGAACAAGCAGGATCTGTAAAAAAGTGAAGCAAGAACTATTTTGGTAAGGTAACCTCCATACCTGCAGATTGGAAGCAGCTAGCACTGTGCAGACCAGACACATCAGTAAGGACAGTGGACAAGACTCAGCTTTTTTTTACATCTGCAAAATCTATGAGCTTTTTGAAAACTAAGTCCTTGCTTCTGGTTTCCTGCATTTTTTTTCTGTATTGTGCTTAAGTGGAATAAGGACTTTGAGGGAACTTGGGCTTGTCTAGTCCTATTCGGTGGTCTTTGAATCACAAAGGATTAAAACTCCTAAGAACTGGCAACATTTGGAAATTGTTTCCTTTATTCTTGTATCTGGCTGTGGGAAAGGGGGAGTTGTTTTGATAATAAAGGCCCCTTCCTTTAGAAAATGATTGTTCTTGGTTAAGAAAAAAATAGAATCCAGGTGCCCCCAAAGACTTGAAAGGCAGTAGTTTAACAAGCTACATTACTTGAACTGTTTTTCTCCCCCTGTCTTTTCCATCTAATAGACTCCTTGGTGCTAGTGACCAGAGTGACACTGGAGGCAGCAGGCAATGACACATTACAGGCATTCCTCTAACTGACTTTTATCTGGCGACTTTGAGTGCAGGTGTGAGCTGAATTGTGCAAGGTAGTTCAAACTCCCGCTCTCTGATTTCAGTCTTTCCAGGGGGTCAACTGCTTATGAAGAATATCCATTATTTATATCTTTCAAGAGAATGACATCAGCAGGAACATATGTATTCATGTAATGAAGCTAGAAAGTACCATGCAAAGCCATGCTGCTTTAAATATGTATGTGAAACACACTAAGCCAAGTGCTGTATTGACTTGTACTTCTCTTACACCTCTGACTTCAGCAGAAGCACACTGGCTGTAAGTGGGCAACTTTGGCTCAGTAGAACTAATGTGTGCTGGTTCAGCTACCCCTGTTGCACATACAGCCATGTACATGTGTCATATGTGGCTTGGGACTTCAGTCCCTCCGTTATCTGCTGGTATCAGGACCCATGTGTGCTGGAAGTGCTTTCTTCCTGAGCCTGCCTTAAGTGTCAGTGATCACGGATTGCAAACACACACAGGCCATTGGTGCCTTTCCAGAAGCTAAGGTGTGTCCCTGTCAAGGACTGTGTTCACACATCAGAGAGATTTAGTCCCTGCCTGCTGATCAACAAAAACCTTGGCCTTCATTACAGAAATCAAATTTACATCTCCAGAAGCAGTGGAAACACAAATGTTGTTTCATCCTGGCCTCTGGCTCTGAGCTGTGGCATTACTTATCCTGAGCAACTATATTTCTCCTGGCTAAATTAATCAATTGTGCTTTCAGGGCAGGTCCCCTTTTTTTCTCAAGGAAGAAACTGCATCGCATTAGCTACCAGTCAGCTTCAAACCTTTCACTTTGGACTATTCTCAAAGAGACTCCAGCCAGAGAGAAAACTGGAATCAATACACCATGCCAGTACAATCTGGATTTCAGGTCAGCATGTGGAGAGAGAAATGGCATTTATGAGACTGATGGCCAGTGAACTGCTGTTTCTGGGCAAAGGGCAGACTTCCATCCTCAGGCTCCTGGACCTGTTTGCACCAATCGACCCAGGGACATTAGGACAGCAGTTTGCACAAGAACTATGGGGTTTCATCTTAACTGTTAGAAGTTTTGTTGAGAGATACATCCAAACCTCTAACTTCAGATCTCTCTAACTGTGAAGTCCAAGGATCAACTTTATTTGTACCCTTTTCACACTGTCTAATGCAGTCTGGAAGAGAAACAGTTAAAATGTGACTGACAAATGGTAACAGAATGGTGACTATCAAGCGAGTAGGAAAAACATTTGCATGTTCCAGAAACTAGGGAAGTTGTAAAAGACTGTGGCAACATGAATGAGATTGAGAGAACAGACCTGTTCCCAAAACAATCTCTCCTAGGGGCTGGATAAAAAGCAAGGTTTCTGGTAAGTGACAGGTTTCTTTTAATTTCAGTCCAATCTGAAAATTCATAGCCATTTTTTAACTGTGATCTTGGTACCACAAATACGTCTTCTGGCATACAGGTAAAGCTCTTGCTTTATATTGGGCAAACTTTTTTTACACCAGAATGTCTGCAACTATCTCCAACCCACAGCCTGAAGTATTCTCAGTTTCCAGGAGGTGTGATAATGATGAATTTCAGTGAGATGAAAATTGCTCCAATTTAAGGATAGCTCAACCATTTCATATTTGACAGTAAAATATACTAATTTTAAAAAAATAAGAAAGTATAAAGATTTGGGCTTTGTACGTGCAGTGCATGAATAGAAAATCCCTATTGACAACATTTACTGAACTCAAAATCCTTCAGGATAACTTCCCTGAAAATTAAAACAGACATTAAGCTATACTTTTAGATGAAAGGCTTGCACAGCTTTATACATACAATGTACTCAGAAGCCAAATTTCCAAAGCCTCAGTAAAAGCATCTGATGTCCAAGTCTACATTGATAGCCCTATACATGAAAAAGACAATATTTACTCTGTCTTATGGTATTAAATTGGAGTTTTTATCACACATTTACAAACCAAGTGATAAATCCAAGCCCTTTCATCAAAGGTATTTTAAATTGGAATTTCTGGACACCTCCTAAGTCCAGATGAAAACCTGTTGGTTGATCTTCACATAAGAGATGGTACCATATTTACATTACTGATGCAGAAGCCTACCTCTCTGCTTTTAACTATTGTCATCCTGTATTTGTCTTTCATCCTGATATGATCTTTTAGCAGCTTTATTATTATAAAATTCAGCTGGACAAAATTACTTGTTTTGCTTGTTCCTTCCCAAGTTTGGTCACAGTAGACAATACTATTGCTTTGTTGTTATTTGTGCCATATCGAAACAGCATTTTCTGACATTGCCTTCCACCTTTTGACTCCACTTTTCTGACAGCAAGCCTGTCTTGCCATCCATCTCCCCCTACAACCAAGAGGTCTCTCCTGTGCAAGATTTCACTAAGTAAATTCCACACTCACATCCCTCATCTTCTGCTGCTTCTCTCAGCACGTATAGGAATCTTTTCGGACTTTCTTGAAGCCAACAAGCTTCCCATTCCAGTGACATATTCAAGATATCCCTGGTTAATGTAGTTCTTCTGATACATAATTCTGAATTTGTTACAATACAAAGATCTTTCTGTAGCTTCATATCTTTTCTGTTTGATCTAAACTTGTTCTCAAATTCTCTGTTTCTACCTCCTGCCTCCAATTCCACCCTTGTTTGGTCATAGTTTCATTACCAGCTGTGATGCCAGTTGCAGTAATCAGAGGCCATAAATCCTTTCATATCTGCTATATTTCATGTTGTCTGCATGCAGATGATGAAGTCATTAGTGTTCACGTTATGTTAATTAATGTTGATGTAAATATTTCATCTCAAGCTTCTCTTCTATTGTGACAGCTATAGGAATTACTATCAGAATTGACTGCTGTCAATGGGCAGCCAATCTGACCATTAATATTTACTAATAGTATGCATTTAAACAGCTCATGCAAAAAACCCAACAATGTGATCTCATGTTCCTGCTACACAGGTTTTTCCTTCTAGATGTCTATGGTTATAATATGAAATAGAAAGAGAAAAAAAATACAGTCTCGTACCACGTGTAAAATCATTTACTGTGTTTTGTCCCAGCAAAGATTGTAAATTCATTGAGAAAGACATGTCAATACATATTTCACAGCATTTAGCACAGTGAGGTATCAGTCTTAATTCAACACCTGATTTCTTTAATCAAGTGCTTTAACTGTTCTAGAGCACCAATGTTGAGATGCCAAAGTCTGTCTAATTTGGTGGTCTAACTTTCTGAACAGCTGAATGCACAGCATTTACTCTTGTGCTGTATGTGCATGCTCTCATATATGCTGTGTGATGCTGAGCAAGCAGTTTCAAGTCCTGCAAATATCTGAGAAAACGGATGTATTTTCATAGATATGTAAAAGAATCTAAAGGGATTATGAATTCGTATACATAACCTTCTAAATTACCTAAGATCAAGAAGCCCTCTAATCAAAGCAATGATTTGTATCAAGGATTGCACATGCTTTGTACTGAAAGTGGCATACATATGTTGTTTATTTTAGACTTGCTTATGTTTAAGGAAGCTACATTCCTCTAGCGAGCTATTGGGAGTGGTGAGGGAAACAAGTCGAAGGAGGTATTATTGGATTATTCACTCTTCTAGGACAGAACCTGTTTGTATAATCAGAGATATGCCCTAAGTGGTCTTTAAAGAAAGTCAGATTTTGTTTAAAAAAGGGGAAGGAGGAAGCTTCATTAACTAGACTGACAGGCTCCATAGAGTTCTCAAGTGTTTAAATTAAGGATTGTGAGTTCTTGAAACTTGACAAGGAAAGCAGGATTGTC